>PVJO010024454.1:0-24293 GCA_004026905.1 Hystrix cristata | reverse complement strand
AAAAAAAATGCTCTTAATTTTGATATCCTTTTTGCTCTAATCTAATTTCCAAGTCCATTAATTTTATGATATATTGTCAACTGCTAGAATTACTTTTTAATTTTGAGAAATTAATGCATTTTTAATTTTAGGATAGCTTTAGATTTACAGAAAGAATAGTACAGAGAGTCTTCATATGCTTCCATCAGTTTTTCCTCTTATTAACATCTTATGTTTCTGTGTTGTTCAGTCCAGCAATGTGCTTAGTGGTTTTCTGCTAACCGGATCTACTAATTCCTTAAAGAGGGCTATTAAGTCTCCAATTATGACAGTGACTTTGCCTACATCTCCGTGATGTTCTCCATAGATTTATTTGATCAGGTATTTGATGCTGTATGGCTAGGTGCCCACACACCTGACCATTTCTTATGTTGTTAAGAAATTGTTATGTTATTAAGTATGTTATAATATACTTATGTTATTAAGAGATTGCTCTTTTCTGTATCCTTGACACTTGTCCTATTCTGCATCTACTTTACATTAATGTAAGATGGTTACTCTAGCGCTGTGTGGATTAGCTTTAACATAGTATGTCATTCTCTCTATCTGCTTCCTTTCACTTTATACAAATATTTATATTTAAGATGGATTTACAGTAGAATATATAGAGATGGTTTTCTACAAGTTTTATTTTATTTTTAGTTGGTAAATAGTATACATATATATTAGATGTTGTTTGATATTTTGATCTATGTATACATTGCATAATGATCAAGTCAGGGCAATTAGCATATCATCCCTTTCAAGATTTATCTATTCTTTGAAGAGAGAACATTCAAAAGCCTCTCTTTCAGCTACCTGGAAATATACAGCACATTATTGTTAATTATAGTCATGCTGTGCCACAGGACACCAGAGCATGTTTTTCTGATCTACCTGTTTACTGTGTACCCCTGTATCAGCCTCTCTTCACCTCCCCCACACTTTACATCCTCTAGTAAACCACTATTTACCTTCTATTTATGTATAAAGCATGAATTAATTCTGTTTTAAAGGGAGAGTTTGAGAGTGAGTTTGTTGCCCTCTACTCTTCTGCCACATGAGCATGGCATTCCTCCCCGCTCAAAAAAGTTCTTGAAACAGAGCAGCCCTCACCTGGCCCTAGAACTGAGATGCCTTGATCTTGGACTTTCCAGCCTCCTGTTCATTATAAGCTACTCAATCTGCTATATTCTGCTCTGTTGGCCTAACTGGACTAAGAAAAGAGTACTGTGTAAATATGGACTAAAAAAATATTGGCCATTATTGTCATTACTTTGTCAGAAGAGTCTCAATATACTAAATACAAATGGAAGGGAAACAAATACAAATGGAGGGGAAATAAATTGCTTTAAATGATTAGAACAGATTTTTCAATTCAGGCCGTGAGTCTCTGAATATCTAGTCTCACCGTGTGATAAATACCAAAGGGTCACCATGTTCACTAATTTGGCAAACTACCGCTCATGGGCCAAGTCCAGTCTACCCCTGTTTTTGTAAATAAAATTTTGTTAGCACATAGCCACCCTCATTCATTTACATGTCTATTACTTTTACTGGGCTCAAGTGGGAGAGTTGATGGCTCTAATAGAACCCTTATGACTCACAGCATTAAAATATTTACTGGCTAGCCCTTTATAGGAATGTGTTGCCTAGACCTTAGTTAGAGAACATTATATATTGAATATTTTATTATATTCCATACTCATCCTGAAATAGAATAAATTATAAAACCACTATCAAAGCATATAAACTCAGCATATTGCAGATATAAGTTGCATAACACATAAAAATTTTAGCATGCCACAGCTTTGGCTTGCATTAAGTCCAAGAGTACTTAGTTTATAAGACTGTGCTACAATACTGCATTTCTATAATAATACTCTATGGCTTAGAAGTTGACAATATACTGAAAAAATTTTCAGTGTACAAGATGTTTTCTTAGCCTATGTATACTATTTAAACTAGTGTAAATTATTGATCTTTTGTAAAGTTATAAAACTTAAGGAAATAAAAACTTCGGTGATATAATATACTTCTCTTTCTAGTTGATTTCCTAGAGCATTTTTGGGAAGTGTCTCTCCTCTATTCCATGTGATTCTTTGGGGGAAGTAAATCACAAAGCCCCAACTCACTCATGAAAAGAGCCCACGAAAGCATTCATCATAGTTCTTCTCAGGAAATTATACGCATAGTGGCACACTTGTGGTCTCTTCTATATGAGACCACAAGTTGTAAGTTTCTTCTATATGAGACCACAAATGCATGAGACAACACAAGGCTTGGGCTTGCTCAAACAACTTGCCTGGGGTTACCATACAAAAAGAAAGGTATAGATTGCTAAGGAGACAAGAACTCAGTGCAATTATGAAAATTTCCACATCCAACCATGTCCAGATTCCTTGAACTTTCCAATTATATCATTAGACAAATTCTGTTCTTTTAAGTAATATCGTGGACTTAGTCTCTATATTTTGCAATTTAAAAATACCTGGTTAATCCAGAGTTCGAGAAATTTCTTCACTGTGCTTTTTATGTTATTTCCTATATGTATTACTTTAGTAAATTTCTCTGCACCAAAAACTTTATTTTTCCTTTCCAATGATAAGTGATATCTTTACATCAGAACAGAAGAGAATAACTAAATGATGTGATGTACATATAAAGGTTTATCATAACATCTTGCATGTTGTAGGACCTTAAAATACAAATATAGACAGATGATTTTTAAATGTGCCCATGAAGGAGTTCTTATGACTTAGCTCAGAACTGAAAACCTGCTTAGAAATTTCAAATGGTATTAACAACGAGGAGTGTAACCAGGATTTCCTAGTCCCCAAAATGTAGCATGAACTCTCCATAGATAGAAAGTAGGGTATCAGTTCTGGATTTGAAATCATGTTCATTCACTCATAGAGATAGTGGTATATACCATGCTAATTTCTGAATTTGAAATCATGAATGAGTATGTGAGTGTGTTCTTAGTTCTAAACCTTTGTTAAAGGACTGTCTTAGTTAAGTTCATGCTGCTATTTGTGAATGTCTGAGACTGGGTAGTTTATAATGTACAAAGATTTACTAGCTCATACTACTAGGGATTGGAAGTTAAGGACTGGAGGACTCTGGGTTGCATCCTTACATGTGGGGAGGGAAGCGAGGGCAAGAAAGAGAAAGGGGAAAGAGAAAGAACAGGGGAGCATACATATCTTTTTACGAGGAATGAATTCTCAGGATAATAGCACTAACCCATTCACGAGAACAGAGTCCTCACGCTTCATTCACCTTTTGCAGGGTCTTTGGTGACTGAATTTCCAAAACACACTTTTTGGGGTGGACACAGTCAAGCCATAGAAGTTGCCAAAGCAAGACCTTCAAAGAGCAGCCTATAATTTAGTTTGGGAGACAAGATGTTTATATACAATAACCAAATGAATTTGACAGAAGGACAAGTTGTCTGTATGACATAATTTCAATTACATTTAAGAAAATTCGTTCCAAACAAAATTTTCACAAACTTGACCAAACTTTGCCTCAGTAGCTTTGCTTCTACAGAACTAAGACCTCAAGTGTCAATGACACATGCTGACTTATGCGCTCATTAAAATGTGAGTGACTGATGAGAAATTCTTCCATTCATAAAATTTCAGGGTGCGAGGAGAGAGTAAAACAGAACAACTAATTTAAATTACAATTTTATCCAGGGACGATCCAATAAGCACAATAAACCAAAACTAATGCCAGTCAGATTCAGAAACAGGACTCTAAGAGCCATTTGCATTAAAAAAAGAGACGAAAGATATAGAAGACAGTGGAAATTAAGGAAACCTTAATGAAAACATAGCCAAATAAATAAAACTGCAACATTATTAAAAGGAAAGCAAAAGAAGAAAACCCAATAGTCATTACCCATTTCCAAAAAGCTAGCCCACCAGAGCAGCAGTCACATTTCTGTGAAAAGCAACCAGATTTCACAGAAAACACCCAGAAGGCCTGAACCTTCTGAGGAGTTCCAGAGCATGGCTTTGGTTGAGGATGGAGTCTCTCTAGCCAGGTAGTGTCAGAAGGTTCTGAGATTCGGCAGGGGCCCAGGCCTATCAATGCAGACCCTGAGCACTCCGAAGTTTTTAGTCCTCAGAAAGCCAAGGCCTCCCATCCAACCCTGCCAACTCACTATCATGTGGAGAGACTAACACTTCCGGGCCAACCAAGTCAAACTATGAAACATTTAAGGGATTCTGCTGATCCTTTCTTGAATTTCTATAGAAAAAAAAAAAAAAAGGCAGTAGCAGAAACTATTACTGCTAGTCTTATGAGGTGTGTATGGGAAAATCCAGGCATAGGGTGCTTGCACCTTGCCCAGGACCACACGGTAAAAAGAAAAAAAAAATAGCAACAATGATAGTATTAAAAATTGCTGCTGGGATCCTACTAGACAATGCTCCTTAAGCAGCCCATTTTTATTTTGGGTTCAGGAGAATTTCTCCTCAGCTTCCTCTTCTGTCTCTTGTTGCCACTAAATGTAGGGATCTATTTTTGTACCATTCTGGACTTTAAATGTTATGTTCTAATCATTTCAAGAAAAAAAATTCCCAGACGTATATGTACTTTTTTTGCTTCTTTCTTGTGAAATGACTATAATAGATGCTAAAACATAGACATAATTTATTAATATACTCTCATGACTTGACATACTGACACATCCTGATTGATATGGCAGGATATGTATAAGATAAATATATTCCTATTGAAATAGAAAGTTATATAACAGTGTTAGCACTGTGAATGGGCATATAAAAATATCCGTGAATAATTTTTATTTAACACTGGGTACAAAATCATTTAATGAGTAAAAGAACCAACAGTAAGGTAAAGTAAAGAATAAAATGAGTATAAGACAAGTGTGCTAAAACCAGTAGATGCCATTTTAATATTTTTTAAATTCCTACATCCCTTAATCATTTTATAACATTTCACCATCTATTTTAAATTCCCAATGAGCAGATTTTTATGTGTTCATTATTTTTTTATTGAACATTTTAGAACAAGTACACATGTGGCATTGTTTATTCTTCTGTAACTTTTTTATTGCTTTCTCTTTTCAGTGTTCTGTGTACTTCCTTTGAAAAAAATCTCTTCTTGGTGCGAGTGACATTTCCTTTGGCATAAAACACTGAATGCCGATTTTTTCTTTCTGCTTTCACACACATGAGGGGTGACATATATATTTATTATATTTCCATTAGCATCCCTAGAACATAATTATCATGCTAGAAGTGTCTTCTGGATGTACGTTTTAATCTTATACTTAGTTTTCTTTTCTATAGACACTTCAATTAATGTAAACCATATCTATGTGATTAACATGTTCACCTTCTTATATTTTTCAAAATTGTCATTTTTGTCATTCATGAATCTTATTTTCACAGAAAGATGAACTCACCTGCTATCTTTCACCCCCAGAATTCCACTCGAAGCATTTAATTCATCAAATGGCCTTAAGCCAAAGTTCTCCTTTCATCGCAGACATGAACACTCTGGAGTATGTCTATGTCAGGTGGGCTGTTGTATCCTCCAGGCAAAATGACCTACAGGAGCATCTATCGAGAAGATCTTCTGATTTCTTAAAGTGCAAAAACTGGAAGAATGCTTTGTCCTTTAAATGTGTTCGCAATCAAAGAAATGCAATGTTCATGCTAAGTAAATGCAAGGTGAATGAAAATGATTCTTACTGATATTTAAAACTTCAGACTATAGCCCAGAGTTTCCCTATTCCTATAAATGTTACTCAAAATGGTAAATATTAGAATTCAATTTTGTCATAAATTGATCTTTTCAATGTCCAAATAAGAAAGGGAATAAGGGAGTGGGAGGGGGGAAGGAACAGAGGAACAAGAGAAATAAGAAATGGAAGGAGAAAATGGAAATAAAGCTTTTGTAAATAAGGAGGGAGGAGGGGGTGGGGGAGGGGAATGGGAAAAAAGAAGCAGCAAGATATATCATGTACAGGTACAAATCCCCTAAAATGAATGTCATCACTAGGTACATTTAAAATGTACCACTCGAATAAAATAAAATAAAATAAAATAAAATAAAATAAAATAATCTTTTCAAATAAGAGTGCCTTAAAAATGGATAGTATGCTTGATGAAAATTTACTGATTTGATTTGAAATTAACTACATCTCAAAATATTTCTGGGTATTTTCTCAAATAATAAATTATATAGCTTCACAAATATAGCAGGATAAGCAAAATATTAATCTTCTTTGAAAATTACACTCACTCATTTTATTAATTCAAAAGTATTAAGTAACTGTCAGGAAAATTTGTTCAAGATACTGAGGAGATAGGTATAAGTGAAACAGTAATGTCCTTGACCGTTTAGTGTCTAGTGGGATAGACAGATGTCAGTCGTAGAAATACTGTAATTAGGTAACAGTTGAAAATTTGCTGCATTCCCTGGTAAAGGATCCTTCTCATTCCAGTCTCTGTGTCTCCCAAGAAAGGAGAATGGCTAGTAAAGCAGAACCTAAATTTATATGGATGAAAAAGAGAAAACTCTCAAGTAATTACTTAGAATTGATAGTGCAAATCCTCTTATTTCCATCCTTCATGTTGCAGGTTTCAGCATTCTGCTGAGAGAAATAGCGTATTGTGCCCCACACCTGCACGTCATCCCAGCCCTGCACTAGTGCTCCGGTCCACCTCAGAGGCTCATCTGCCCTCCACTGCTGAAGCGGAACATGTAGCACCGATGGATTCCCTCGTGGGAAGCAAAGTCAGTGCAGGATCATAGGACGGTTAATCAGACTTTCTCTGAGTCCTTGGGCTTTCGGCCCAAGGCATTGAGGGCAGAAGAAACAGACGGATACCTGGAATATGCGTCAATCCCAGTAATGATAAATTGCTGCCCTTTCCAGGGCAGAAGGAATCACGTGTATTCACCTCATCATCAAGAAGCTGGATGAATGTGATCATTATGCATACCTAAAATATACCAGTAAATTTATTTTTTGACAAAGAAGCTGGGTGGCTGGTTAAAGGGATGGTAGGATGTGAGGTATTTGTGGTCAATTCTTGCTTTCATTAAATTGAGCACTCAGCAGCAGCAGCTGTACGCTTTCAGTCTGCGTAAGAGGAAATGACATATTGTGCGCATGCGTAGCCTCCGTGCTGACCGCAGTGACTCATACTTCATACAGAAGCCGGGTGTGCAGACAGCCGGATGAGCAGGGGCGAGAGCGCTACTCTACACCGGCTGAGTCAGGTCAGCCATCTGCTTACTCAGACCCTCTGCTGGGGGGGCTGTTCCTAGATGGGTGTGGACAGAGGACACAGGAAAATCCAGTGTTGCTTACAGCTCGCTTTGTTGGTTTCTTGACTCTCTTCAGGGAATGGGAGTTCGGGGGCTCAACAAGGGAAATGGCGCGTCACTTTCACAGTGTGGGGTGTTACTCGGTGAGGAAAGGCCGAGCAGGTGGGGAGACCAAGGTGAGTGAGTTCCTGAGAGAGAAAGGCAGAAGTCCTGTGAGTTAAAGAATTCTGCACCAGACAGTGGTAGGAAGTTAGGAAAAAAAAAAAAAAAAGACATGGTACCTTCCCTTCCCTAACAACTTAGCCCACAGCTGGGCCTACATGTGAAAAAACTGTAGCATATTTATATCATCATCCAAGTATTGTGAAGTTATGTAGGTAGCACGAATGGTTCAGTACTTTCTTGCATTGAATCAACATCTCAATTACTTTGGCCTCTTCTTAAATAAATGTATTTTCAAATGAATTTGCGTATATATTTCTTTCAGTGGCATGAGAAAAATCACAAGTTTTAGAGACAGACAAACCAAATTTAGATTTTATCCCCGTGATTTCTCAACAATATTTAATTTGTCTGAGGCACCTAATAGAGAGACAGGTATAAAAGTAGGGACTTGCCAAGTACTAATAGGTATTATCGGTTTTATTTATCACAGCCCTAAAGAAGTTTTAGAATCAATTAATTAGTTCCAGAATTGCTGCCACATATTCTAGATGAAAACATCCTTCAGCCTTTGAAAGAGAAGTTTTATTATTTTTTAAAGAAATACATTAAATGTCACTATTTACATATTTTGTAGTGACATTACCAAAAGAAGCATATTTGGCCTGAAGGTTCCCAGAAAACAAAACCTTTATATTATTTGTTTTATATTTTTTTTCTATTCTTTTGGTCAAATCAGGTCTGAGTTAGTTGCTGCTGCTTCCTCAAGGGTGGTTTATTTATCAGGCCTTACAGGCTGAGCTCAATGGTGAGTTTCAAACTTAAGAAAGGAACTTAATGTTCTTTCTTACCAGAGTAATTCCTACATCAGTATTTCCATCACTCGCCCAGGCTATGTAAAGCTGCAGTTTAAAATTCTCAACACACCATTGCTTAGACATTTTATGACCCCAAGCACTGGGCAGTTGACTTATTAACAAAGACAGTGTTTAACCTCTTGTGGTTCTCGCTAGGACGATGCATTCTAACTTGCTAGGTTCACTCACCTATGCATTCAGAGTCACTGAGAATTTTTTAAAACAATTTTCCAAGACATATTACAACAGCCTACTACCCTGTTGATGTGGGGATCGCTTTAGCTCGAACACACACACACACACACACACACACACACACGCACACACACACGCAATCGTTCCTTTTATATGTCATTTGACTGTTATGCTTTTAAGGCCATGGGCTATAAAATATGGTAAAGTCTTAAAATATAATTTAAAATTTTGAACTAATAAGGATCCAGTTGCAGAGACTAGAATGCTCTTGAACAGATTTCAGCAGAAAGAGATTTATTTGAATATTTAGACAAAAATGCTGAGACACTCGTAAGCGAAATTTTAAAAATTTTGTTATATTTTTAAATGATTTTATTTTGAATTGACCAAAAATAATTGTACAAATTTATGGCATGCAATGCGATGTTTTGGTAAACTACACATTATATAACGATCAAATCAAGGTAATAAGCATGTCCATTTCCTCAAATATTTGCCATTTTTGTAGTAGGGACATTCAAAATTTTCTCTCCTAGCTATTTTGAGATGTATAACAACTTATTGTTAACTATAAACACCTTACTAACCAATAGAATGCTGGACCTCAGTCTTCCTTTACTAATTGTATCTTCATTCCCATTGACCAACTTCTCCTTGTCCCTCCCTTTTGCTTACCCTCCCCAGTCTCTGGAAGCCACTGTAGTGGACGTTACTTGCATGAGAACAACTTACTTGGAGTCCATATATGAATGAGGTCATGCAGTATTTGTGCCCTTGTGTCTGACTTATTCTGCTTTACATAGTGACCCCAGGTTCATCTATGTTGTCCCAGATGTCAGAATTTTATTTTTTTAATGCCTGACTCATACATCTTTGTATACATACCACACTTTCTTTATCTAGTCATTCGTTGTTGCCCCCTTAGATTGATTCCACATCAAAGCTATTGTGAATAGCGTATATTAAACTTAAGAGTAGAGACACCTCTTCTAGTTATATGCTGTACGAAGGAGACATGTCTAAGCTGATTTAAAAATGCTAAAAAAAAAAAAAGAAACACAAGCAAAGTATATCCAGAAAAGATATATATCCAGAAAAGGCTTCTGATTTTCTAGAGGATAATGAAGGCCATCTAATTCCAGTGTTTCCATACAACTTCTTGCAAGTCACAAAAGACACAACAAAGTAAAATAAATATTATTCATGTACCATCCCCACAGTTAAGGGCTATAGATGACCCAAAACTCATAGGAATGGGGAAATTAACTACCAAGACCAGAAAAGTTGTATTCAGAACCCACTCCAGGGCTTACTGTTAGGTGGAAGCTCTGTGGAGAACAGTGTGTCAAGGACCTACATGGTGGAAAATAAATTATAGCTGCTGACTCTATTCAAATTGATAAATTAGAGTTTTAAACCTTAGAGGTCAGAGTATAGCCACTGGGAAGAAGAAGAAAGGGCTTGAAAATGGATAAGATCAAAATGATGGGCTTGAGAAGTCATCACCTCTAGAGAAAAACATGCTTACAAAGACTGGTTAATAATGAGAGGGATGGATGTAGATAAGAAGGACCATATTAAAGTCATATATATATGTGACTTTATGTATATATTACATACATATATATGTATATTACTAGCAATAGATAGAACAAAGATATAGCAAACAGAAACATAAATAGTGGTGGAATGTTATCTCAATAAATGACCGTGTAGAATTTAGGCTAAATTTAGATTAAATTAGAGAAGTACTAACTGTTAAACAAAAGGACACTTTCTAATATTAATATTTACTATTCAGAAACATGGCATAGCAATTTTGTATGCTTTTATTCTGAATAACACAATATAACCTAATTGAAACAGACACTACTCTGTATTCAATAAATAATGAACATATACACAATATGTATGTGTATATACATGGAGACAAAATTTAAAAATTTTTAAAAATTCATTATCATTTTCTAATCATAATTCCATGAAATTAGTAACTATTGACAAAACTAAAAATAATCAAGGTGTAAACTTATGTATTAGCTCTGACTATACAAAGAACTGTGAATATATTTTACTTCAAAAATGATAATGGGTACAATTCGAAGAGAGAGAGATGACAGTTCAAGGCACCTTCGCGGGAATAACTTGGGAAAATTCGATAATTAAAAAAATAATTCTGTACGAGAGACTTCAGCAGGTGTCTAGTTCGTCACTTGCTCTTCTGATATATAAGATAGAATATTCGGCAGAATTTATGAAATTGTACAATGAGCACGACACGCTGGTTCTTCCCAACGTAAGGTAACAAGTAAAAATTCCCATGATGGCTTTTTGTTGGAGGCATGGCAGAAAGAGAAGGGATCATAATGACTGCAGAAGACAAGCTGAGGAGGAAAACGACGGAGATGATCAGAAACCTTCCCCCGGACGGGACAAGACTGCGGTGGCGCCACATTTGCCCGGAGCTGCCCGGCCTCGCGGTCGCTGCTCCTTGCCGCTGCTCTGCCCTGCCGTGCCGCACTGAGCACACAGCTTTCAATACCGTCAAGGAGCATCACTCATGCAAAACTTACCTGAATTATCTCTTAGGACCTACAATACATTTAAGACAAGAACAGGCGTATCGATTAACTTTGGAAAATTACTACTTGTGTTAATATTCCTTTAGTTACAGACACATTGCTGTCATGAAGGGAAGCCAGTTTCTGTATTACTGAAAGAGAATATAACCTGTCACTGTGTCAGTAGAATAACAAATTCCCATTATTTAAAGATGATTTTATATGTCATGAATAATACAGTTAAAATTTCAGCATCTAAGGATTACATGTTTACGACTCTAGTTTATGTTAGAATGCGTTGCCAGAGCACGTAAGGGAGACTAACACAGTTCAAAACTGTGGTTGGAAAGTAAGTGTGCACTGCTATGCAGATAGTCATTCATTTTTGCTTTCTCAAGAATGATTTTGCCAAAGAAACTTTAAGAAAATTCCAGTGTCAAACTTGGATGGTTTCAGATGGAGAATTTGAAGAAATCCATGTCAAAATTAAATGGGAGCCTAAAATAAAAAGGAAGTGAAGTGTCAGTGAAAACAACAGAGTAAGGACTTTCAAAAATCCCCTCACTCTTGAAAAGAATAGGAGCAATAACAAAACACATCAGAATCAACCTGTTCACATTGTTAAGAATTAATCAAAAGCTTGGAACAATCCAGGGGAAATTATTTGGGAAAAACAGCTGAATCCGTTTTTCTATTTTGTCTCCCACGACTTGATTCTGTGACAGCCTTGAAAACCAACAACTTCAATCATTGTGAAAAGCAGCTGGCTGGAAGTCACCAGAAGGGGTGGAATGGCGTTGAAGGTCCTTTAAAGCTCTGATCACAGAGAACTGTCATTATTTGACATATCTGGAAATTTAGTGGAACACCCAGTTTGCCATATCTGTCTTCATTTGATCTGATGCAAAACTTACCTAGTGCCAAATCTTTTATATGAGGCCATATGCCAAATAACAGCAGTAGCAATTAACATCCTAATTGCCAGAAGCAGTGGTCAAGAGTCGGGGAAACAACGGTCTAATTAAAAATCTTCAAAGGAAAGTCTGGAGAAAGTCTGTGAAGGACTTTAGAAAAGAGCTCTATGTTCCTGGGAATCCAGAAAGATGTGTATATGCATAGGGCTGGGCCTTTTTCTGGGGTTTTCCTTGTGCGTAGGAAAGTAGTGAGAAGACTTCATTTCATCTGGGACTAAGCCTGATGCCTTGTGCAAACAGGAAGTGAGGACTAAGATAAAGCTGTTAACTGCTTGGTTGAGTGCTGAAAGTATGTCTGAACACACACACACACACACACACACACACACACACGCATAACTGGTCATCAAACTGAGATATATTCTTCAAAGGTGTTTAAGAACATTTCTTCCCAACAATTGGATGATTCAACCAAGTGAAGATTTTTGCAGCCACACATGACAAAGAATACCAACTTCACAGAATTATTCCAGAAATGTTACTACCTGGATACTGTCTAACCCCAACAATAAATGCTAGGGAGGGAAGGTAATCTGACTTCCAGAGTTGCTATAATACATATGGTAAGTGTCCTAGTTTCAGGGAAAATTATGATACATGAAAAATAACAAGAAAGAAAGGCCTCTTTATTAGAGGAAGAAAATCTCTTTAAGGAAGCACAGATGTTGAACTTATTAGAAAAAGATTTTAAATCAGCAGTTCAAATTATTTTCCGAGAACTAAATGAAACCATGTAAAAAGATGTATAAAGTTATTTTTTATAAATTAAAAATGTATGAAATTATTTTTTCACCAATTATATAATATCGATAGAGAAAAATAAGAACTACTAAAATCCTACAGTTGAAATGCATGATAACTGAAATGCAAAATTCCCTAGAAAAATTCAACAGTGGATGTGAGTGAGCAGAAGAAAAGACAGATGAAAGTGAAGGTAAATCAATTGTTATTGTCTATTTTAAGGAACAGAAGAAAAAAGACTGAAGAAAAACTAACAGCATTCAGAGACTCGATGAAATTCTGAACAACAGAAATGAACAAAAGCTGAATCAATTTGAGAAATTCTTTTTGAAGTGCTAGGATGTTTGTGATCCAAAGTGTAATACGCATTTGGAAAGGATACTACTTCCTTGTCGGATTCTGTCTAGATCGCTGCCACAGGCTTGCATGCAGAGAGCCGCAGCCCTCGCGTGAGTATAGAAGTTCTAGTGACAAGCCATGTCGTGATGTGTCCCCCTCAGATTGCTTCCCAGGCTGTAGGCAGCGGGAACTAGCGGACGCCGGAACAGCGGAAGAAGGATGGGCTGGACACAGGCTAGTTTGTGAAACATACACTTTAAGGAGCTACCTGAAATCAATGGTGAAATTTTATTTTGAGGGTAAACTGTCATTTTATTTCTGGAAGTCAATTTGACATGACTCCATGTCATTGCAATGCACTTGAGAAGGAGTTACACCTTGTAATATAATCAGACTATGTGACATAAGATATTTGGATTATATTTAAAAGAAATAAAGTGTCTAAAAACTACTAACCTCCAATGCACCTTACAAGTGAAAAAAAAAACCAAACCCAAACAAACCATTCGGCCTTTACTATACTCATGTAAAGCAACTTATCGACAGACTCAAGAAGTAATAGAAGTGTTTATTCTTTCATAGGAATCTTCTGCTTTATGAATAAAAATAATTTTTATAGGAGACATAAAGGAAGACTGCGTTCCTTTAAGGTAATTTGCCAATAATTGTATTCGGTCTGCCTCTTGGGGATGCTTAGCTATTCACTTTAGTTGTATTACAATGAAGAATTTTTAAGAATTTACTATGTTCATATAGTTTATTATTGGAAATATACTGCTAAAAAAGAATACTGAGCAAAATGCTATATAACACTGCTAATTCTGAAGGCCTCAGGACACCATGTGATTTTATTTTCTATGTTTCACACAAATATTGAATTTTAAAATATAGAAGTTACAGAAAACATAGAGGGAATAATTTTATTTTATTGTTATATAATTTTACTTGATTTAAGACATGAAGTTATAAGGCTAGCTGTGTGCCTAGGTGCTTCACATCATCATTTTGAGACTGTTCCGCCAAAGGAGTGGATTATGCTAATATCAACCCATCTTAGATTTGCCATTCTTACCTACTACTGCACCAGAGGGGGCCACAGGAGTTGAGCAAGATGACTTGAATGACACAGCATTGCTTGCAGACCTACGGGCACCTGAAGAATGAATAGGTGACTATGCATTTCACAGTGTCATCCTGAGAAAGCACAAGTCTGATGTTGGGGGGGTCTTCACAGCATTCTACTCTCATTGCATCACACAGAGTCCATGCTGAGGGGAGTTCTCTGTCCCATCCTTCTTTTACACCCTACCAAGTTTCCAAAGACCCTTCTTCTTATGAGAGTACGTTTGTGATACATAATAATTATATTCATTTTGGAGAACTAGTATATATATTTACATATATATATATTATATGTATCATATCTTGATTATTTTTTAACTCACCACCCTTTTCCTCTTACCATCTTCCCCATCTCTAAAAACTCTGCCGTCCTGGTTTCCATCATGTCTCCATTATTTTATTCTTTATTCATATTTTGAATTTCTCATATAAGAGCAACCATACAGTAATTAACCTTCAGTGTCTGACTTATTTCACTTAATGTAACAGTCTCAGGATCCACCAATTTTCCTACGGATAACACATTTTCATTCCTTTCCATGACTGAATAATATTCCAATTGTTTTTGTGTATATATCACATTTTCCTTATCCATTTGTTTCTTGATGGATATCTATGTTGCTTCCTTAGTATAGCTACTGTGAATTGAGCCACCATAGACATGAATCTGCATGTGTCATTGTAGAATAATGACTTTGACTCTTTGGGGTCAGGAGACCCCGGGAGAACTATACCTGCGTCAAATGGAATTTCTATTTTTAGTTGTTTTTGTTTTTGTTAAATAGTCTACTGTAATCAGACACTTCAGGCGTGTGTCCTCAGCAGCCATCCTTGTGCAGGATCCAGCTGCAGTACCTTGCTTCTGCCACAGGTGACTGCCCTGGACAAACCAGACTAACTGTGCAAAGGTTTGGAATTTATACTCAGAATATTAGTATTCTACAAGTTTATCTTTGAATAGAGGAAATATGAACTAATAAGGAGAGAAATCTGGTCTACAGAGAGAAAAGAGTTAAACAGATTTGTTGCAGGGTGGGGTGAGGGATCCAGTGATTGCGAAAGGAGCAAGGACTTACTTGTCTTCTCATTGTGCCACTGGCACCTAGTGCCATTTTTACAGTATAGTGAATACATGTTCATTTTTGTTAAATGAATGAGTTGAGCTGAATGGATGAATGTTCAGGTAAAATAAATGTGATATCACGTACTATTGGCCACTGTCAGTCTCTGAAGGCATGCATTATACAAATATTCAAATACCGATTTAACTCTTTTAGAGCTGGAAAATCTCCAAAGTTAAATATTAAGCCCAAAAAATAATTTATTTGTCTATTCCTTTTCCTTAATTTGCATAAAATCACCAACCTGTTTCTTGGTATGAATTCATTTCAATCTCATTTTAACATACAAGAAAAGTTAAATAATTTAACAATGTGATCAACTTTAATTAATTTTATTTTGAGAGAAATATATTCTAAGATAATCTCATAAAATTCACCCAGAAGTTTTATTTTCCAATTAGGGTTTTTTCCTTGTCACATACTAATTAGTTAGGAAGTCTTAGTTTTCTTTGGGGTTGGCATCAAGAAAATGGTGAAAACCATGTATGAAATATTTCTGCTCGCTGCAATCTTAGGACTTCAGACCACCTTGTTCCTAAATTTTAAAAATAATTTTAGTTCTTAGTACTTTGATGCAGCAGAGTCTTCATTTCTGTGTGAAGTCCTTAGAAAGTTACAGTCTGCAGATCACGATCAGAAACACTGACCGGCTTGATGAGACGCTTCTCCACAACCAGTCAGAGAAGTGGGCAATACTGAAGGCTCCATTTAGTTGCTAGGCGACCCTGAAATATTCAGTCCACTTGAGGACTTCCTTCCACTTGAAGACAACTTGCAAAGAACTGCCTCAGTCAATCCAATCATCCAATGCCATTTCTTTGAAAAAGAGCTCGTCTGGTAAAGGACAAACTCTTCCACAGGCATCCAGCATAAGCATGGTATACTTCTGTAGGTTTGTATCATCCCCGTGTGGACATGTGGCCACAGTACAAACAATTCCCTTCATTTAATTATTTTCAGACCACAGACTTGTAAGTAATTAATGCACCCCATTAACTGAACCCATTTGGCCATACGACATGCCAAGTTCTGCACATGCAGCGATAAAAAAGAAAATCTCCAGGATGTTAACCCAGAGGGAGCTACATTCTAAAGTCAGAAATACAATGACGTATAAGCATTTCAAAAATTATAATGCAGACAAAACACAACCGTATACAGAGTATAGTGGGATTATGGAAGGAGTAATTTATTTTTCTGAAGTACTTGATGTCTGAGCTTAGTTTTGAAGTAACAGTGAAAAAATTCTAGCACAAAAGTTGATACCAACACTCTGGGTAGAGGAAGGTCTGTATTTAAAAATTATAATTCTGTGACACAACATATGTTTGGAAAGCCGTAGACGGTGAGGTATACCCTAACGTGAAGTTCAAAGGAGGAAAATGAAAGATAAGCCTAGATGTATAGGCTTGTGTTTCAAGGACTGTATTAAACTTCAGAGTACCCTGGAACATTTTATCTTGGGAGTTAGGATGGGAGAGAATCAGTGAGGGGCTCAGTTGTGAAAAGACTAGCTATACTTTCTTTATTAAATATTTTATTGAGTTATGTTAAAATAACATTTACTGAGATGATCTTTTTCTTTCCTCTTGCCTATTGATCATACTGGCATGTCCAATACAACATCTAAAAAGATGGTAATGTTTGTTTTCTAGTACCAAGAGAAAACTACAAATATTTCACCAGTAAGTACGATGTTTCCACTTTTTGTAGATACACATTATATAATTAAGAAATTTTTTGACTTTTGACATTTTTGGCATCATATTTGGAGATCATTAGTATTGCTATTGCTTAAAGTGAACTGAAAGATAATAGGAAGTAGAGAGTTAGATATTTTTCAAATGGTAAGGGGAATCAAGAGACGGAGGGAGAGGGAGGAGCAGAGAGAAAGGGGAAGAAAAAAGAAATCAGGATGTGTTATGTACACATACCAGTTCCATGCCAGGAATGTAAACATTATGTACCACAAAACGTACTAATAAAAATAAGTAAAAATGAGTTAATATTATGAAAAAAATCAAAGATATAGAGTATATCATAGGTTGAGAGATCTAATATTTTGAGATGTCAGTAATTTCCATTTTGAAGTATAGGTTTAGTGCAATTTTAATCCAAACCTCAGTAAACTGTTTTATGGCTATCAACAGTTATTCTAAAGCTTATATTAAAAGGCAAAGGGCCAGAATAGGTAACACAATATTGAAGAACAAAAACAAAGATTGACACTATCTAATTTTAAGAATTTACCATGAAACTGTAGAACATAGGAAGGTAAAATTTTAAAAAAAAGACACTAGATAAATTGCTTAGAACAGAATTTAGAAATACATCAACACAAATACATCTCTGAAATACAAATAATCTCTGAAAGAGAAATTAGAACAATTCAATGGAGAAAGAATAAACTTTTCAGCAGACATTCTTTCTTCCCTGAAAGAGATTCTAGACTCAGACCTAAAATCTTTCATTAAAAATTAAAACGATTCATCAACCTAAGTGTAAACTCACAAAAATTAAAGACCCATTCTTATAAATTAAAAAGCAGGAAAAAGTCTGTGGTCTTGATTTTGGCTATAAGTTTATATGCCCACCACCAGAAGTATTGCCCATGAAAGAAAATGGATACATTATATTTTGTTAAAATAAAGAACTGCTCTCTGAAAGACAATTGAAAGTCAAGCCACAAAATGAGAGCAGATATTTGCAAAACTCATATCTTGTAAAGAACATAAGTCCAAATTATTCATATATCTCTAAAAACTCAATAATAAGAAAATAACCCAATATAAAATAAATGGAATATCTAAACAGACATCTCACCAAAAAGATATACCTATTAAACAATCCAAATAAACATGTAAATAAACATGTAAAAATATGTTCAACCTTATGTCGCTTAGATATTACATATTAAACAATAAGCTATGCTGCACAGCCTTTTTGAATCAGCCAAAGTCCTGAAGCAGGCAATACAAAATCCTGGCGAGGATGCTGGGCAAACCCAACACTCATTCACCGCTAGTAGGAAGGAAAAGGGGTATAGTCATTCTGGAAGATACTTCGGCAGTTTCTTGTAAAGTTAAAAGTAGTTTGATCATATGCTATAGTCACTATACTTTTAAATATTTACCCATTTGATTTGAAAATGTATGCCCTCACAAAAATCACACACAAGAATATTTATAGCAACTTTACTTATAATTACTAAGAACTAGCAGCAATCAAGATGCATAAACAAACTGATAGATCCATACAAATAGAATATTATTCATCAGTAAAAAGAAATGTTCTATATAAGACATGCAAATAAAATTACATGGAGATAAGAATCAAGATAAATTATTTCTGGCTAAAAGACTCATAGATAAGATGTCTAATTTTTTCTTCTAAATTAGTGAACTTCTAAGAATGAAAGGGAAACAAGAAAATAAGTGTTAGCCAGGACTGTTGCCAGCAACCCAGGATATATAGTATATGTTACGTTAATGTGAAAGTCTTAGTGAATTTCTAGCATTTCATATAAGAGTGAAAGGTGACTAGAATCTGGATAAAGAGAAATCAAGGATCACATGCACAGAAGCAAAAGTCCAAGCAAAGTCATAGATATGATTGTTAGTATATGGATGTTTTCTGAAAATCAAAGAAGATGAATTTGCATTCTGAAAAATTATATAGATAGGTAACTGGATATATCTATCCATATATGTATATATGTAGATATAGATACATAGACAGATATATATGTAGATAGATATAGACATCTATCTATCTGTCTATATGTCTATCTATAGATGTGGAGAGAGAGAGAGACAGGGAGAGACTGTCATAGTCAAGATTCTGAAAGGAATCAATTGACATGATCAAACTGGTTAATTTAATAAAGTGATCATCTATTGAATTGCGTGATAGAAGACCGAGTGACAAAAAGCCTATTCATTAAAATTTTTGAAATTTTTATTACCGTAAGTTTGTGATTCAAGTGTTTCCCCTGTGCTATTTTCCAGCAGCTTCAATATTTCTGCTTTTATGTCTAGGACTTTGATTCATTTTGATTGAATTTGATTATAGGTGAGTTATATGGATATAGTTTCATTCTTCTGCACACAGATATATTAAAATGGTTTTTAGACATATCAGGGTTGAAATCCCAAAATAATAGCATGAGTAAGGCATATTGGTCTAGAAATGTCTTATACATAGGAATTACAGGTTTAAAAGGACATTTCAAGTTTCTGGAGGTGGAAATTCAGGCTTCAGTCAGGAAGAATCATTGATTCTATCATATTTGGTCTTTAAAACTTCATTTGTCAGGAGGTGATATACAGAATGTCAAATTCCAAAATTCTACTTGGTCACTGCCAGTAATAGGAAAGCCCCTGAATTTTGTATATTAGCTTTAAATCCTCCAAACTTGCTATTATTGATTATTAGTTTCAGGAGGTATTTTTTGTCAATTATTTAATTTTCTACACTACAATCGCGGTGCCTGTAAAGAAAAATACATTTATTTCCTTCTTGCAAATCAGTAAACCTTTCATTTCCCTTTCTTATCTTTTTGCATTAGCTGTATATTTCAATATGGTATTGGAACTGTCTTGTTCCTGATCTTAGTGGGAAAACTCCCAGTTTTTCATCAATAATGATGATCTTAGACCCCAGTTTGTCTAGCATATTATTTATCAGGTTGAGAGAGCTTCTCCTCTGTTCCTGGTGTACTGAGAATTTTGTTCTTTTTCTTTTTTAAAAAATTGTGAATGAGCGTTGGATTTTTTTACGTGATTTTTCTTCCTTAGTGTGTTGATGTGACGAATTACATTAATTTTTATTTAAATTTGAACCAATCTTTTATGCTTGGGATATATATTAGTTGGTCACATTTTACAATTCTTTGCAGAAATGGTTGCATTAGATTTCCTAAGTTGTTGTGGAGATATTTGCATCTGTGTTCATGAGAGATGGTGGTTTGTAATTTCTTGTAATGTCACTGGGTGGCTGTGGGATAAGGTGATGGCAGCTTCGTTAAGTCAGTTGAGAAATACTCCTTCTGATTTTGCCTTCTGAAAGAAATTGTACAGAATTGACAGAATTTGTTCCTTAAATATTTAGTGGAATCATCCCTGAACCCATTTGGACCTGGTGATTTCTGTTTTGGAAGGTTATTATTGACTATTTGAATTATTTCTCTTGTGTGATAGTATTGATTTCAATTGTGTTCTTACTGATTTTCTGCCTGCTGAATGTATTAATTTCTGATGAAAGGATGCCGAGGGCCCCAATTATAACAGTGACTTCATCTATTTCAGCTGACATAGTTTGGTGCTGTACTGATGAGCCTATACGTAATGAGAATTGTGTTTTCCAGGAGAATTGACTACTTTACATTATTTAATGCCCCTGTATCCCTGACAGGTTTCATTGCTTTGAAGTCTGATCTCTTTGAAATTAATGAAGTTAACCTTGTTTTACTTTGTATTAGCATGGTATATCGTTCTACATTCACTTACTTTCAATATATATGTGTATTTGTATTTATATTGGTTTTATGGACAAAGTATAGCTAGTTTTTATTGTTTTATTCTCTCTGGCCACTCTGTCTTTTAATTGGTCATGAAAAACACTGATGCTTTAAGTGATAATTGCTAGAGCTGGATTGATATCTATTATGTCTGTTAACTGTTTTCTACTTGTTGCCCTTATTCATTGTTCCTACTTTTGTCTCCCGCTTTTTCCCATCTTTTGTGATTTTAACTGAGCATTTGATAGGACTCTATTATCTTGCCTTTCTTTGTATACATGTTATATATTTTTTTAACCTGGTGGTTGTCCTGAAGTTGGTAAGGTACCTTCATAAGGAATCTAAGTCTATAGCAAACACTCCACTGCCTTCTAGGTCATGTGAGTGCCTTATCATAAAAAATAATCCTTTCCTCTTTGCATTCCAACTTATCATTGTAGTCATTCACTTCACTTTTTGGGGGGTTGCTGGGGATTGAATTTGGGTCCTTATTATTGCTAGACAAGTGCTCTACCACTGAGCTAAATCCCCAACCCCTCACTTCACACACACACACACACACACACACACACACACGTATGTATATAGTGTATGACACATATATTACATTCTTACAGACAATAAGAAAATTTTTAAAATTTTACCTTCACTTATTCTTCAATGCTCTTCTTTTCTTTATATAGATCCATGTTTCTGCCTTCAATTCTTTTTTTCTCCCTAGATAACTTCTTTTAATATTTATTGCACAAAGTATTAGGCACTGGCAAGAAATTCCCTCCATATTTGATTGCCTTAGAGAGTCTATTTTTTCTTTATTTGTGAAAAAGAATTTCATGGGTCACAGAATTCAAAGTGGTAGGTTTTTCTCCTCTCAACATTTCACTACCTTGCGTCTTGTTTGCATGGTTTCTGGGCTTATTTGAGCAGCTTCTGAGGCTATACTGAATAGAATTCTTACCTTTGTTTCTGTATAGGAATCTTACTTTATTTCTTTTAGGATTTTAGTTCTGACTTTCTGTGGTGTTAAAATGATGTGCTTATTGTAGTTCTTCTGACATTTACTGTCTGAGTTTCCTGGCTCTTTGGTTTGTTCTTTGACATTAATTTGTGAAGGTTCTCAGTCATTGTAATCAAACTTTTCTTTCGTATTCTTCTCTTGTTCTTCTGCCTCTGATCTTTCCATGACACATACACTATAACTCTTGTGGGTATCTCATAGTTCTTGGGAATTACGTTGTTTTTCTGAATATTTTCTCTCTCCCTTTCAGTTTTGGAGGTTTGGGCTTGAGGGATCCTCAAGCTCTGAGGCTCTGTTCTCAGCCAGGTCTAGTTCATTAATAAGCCCACTAAGTCTTCATTTCTGTTATAGTGTTTGTGATCTCTAATATTCTTTTAATTAATCACAGTTGTTTTAAGTTTCCTTAAATTTAAAATCCAACATCCTGCTGTGTCTGGTTTTGATGTTTGTTCTGTCTCTTCATATTCTAATTTTAATTTTGATTTTTTGCCTTTTACATTATCTTGTAATATTTTCTTGATAGCCAGGAATGATAAAAGGATAACTGAGTAAAAGGAAATGCTATAAAAAGATGTTGAACAATGTGGCAGTAAGGAGTGAGGGAGAAGTCTTCTATTGTTCCGTGGCCAAGTCCCAGTCTGCCAGTGACCCTTTGTTTCTGGACTCTTAACTCCACAAGTATTTCTCAGGATTTGTTTCTCCCTCACTTGGCTGAGACAAGATGGGTAAAATGGGTGGGAGTTGGGGCTGAAAGTTTAAGGAAAAAGGTAAATGGCAATATCGGGCAAATACTTGATTTAATAAGCATCACCACTTTCGCATAGGAATGGGATATCAAAAGCGGTTGCTCAGATGAACACCCTTCCTCAACTCAGGTCCAGGCTCATGAAAGTAGCCAGTATCAGGGCAGCACACAAAGAGGAAACAATGTAAACTGGGAAGTTCCTTTCAGAACAAATGTGTAACTTACAAACCTCCAAAAGCTGAAGTACATTTTAGCAGGCCAATTTCATACAAATGGGTAACAATAATCTGTATATAAAAATTAAACATTTTAGCACAACTTTGGAATGCTGGAGATATTCGGTTACCTCTTAATTTTCCCAGAAATATGATATGCTTCTTGATGGAAAGGAACATGTCTCATTCATCTTTGTATTTCTAATATCATTTAACCAACCAGCAATATGTTGAACTGAATACAGTACCTTTAAGAATAGACTTCTATTTCAATATAAAAGTATCAATCATATATATAATTTCATATAATACATAGACATAAAGAAATTTACATTTTAAATTTAGACATCCATTTAATTATTATTTAGAAAGGAATTTATAGCTGAATTATGGTTACGGAAAATAAATGCCGTCAAAGTATCCCTATGGATCACAGTATGTTGCAAATCACACAAAGCAATTCAAATCAAACATATTCTCAGGCTTTATAATTTAGCTGACAGCACTTGGCATGGAACTGAACTTTGGAAAAGGTTTAAGAACCCAACTCCTTTGTCAGTGGCTTGATTTGTCAGATATGTATCTAGAAGTATTCTTCACTTTAAGCCAATTTCACACATTAGCAAGAAATTAAGTGTGGTCTCGTGAGGGCCTGTCAAATTCAATTTCCATGCTACTCGCCACCGGCGGGACTGTAAGAGATCAGTGCAGCCATCGGCTGGGTTTCTCGGCATCAGCGGCTCTGTGCTGTGATTGTGTGATGGGAAACGCCGGGCAGCATTGAAAGAGCACGTTGCACACTCAGCTCCCACTTCTCGCCTGGCGTCAGTAAGCGCACTTACAGCTTAGTACTCTGGACAGTGTCGCTGCCGAGAACTTCAACCAGGAGGAGGGCAGCTGTGTTCCTCGGTGCAGACTGAGGGATGCTGGACCACCTCACCCTGACCTCCCAAACCTCCCGTTTTCCCTGGTCTCCCCTCTTTTTTCTGTTTCTTACTATTGGCAGAAAATGTCAACTCGAGTGACCCTAACGTCCTCTGTTCTGGCTCTTCACACTAGGGTGACATATCTTGGCAGCTAGTTAGTTCGATATATAAGTACACCCAGAAAAGGAGAGTCAGAGAGGGGAGAAAGAATCAGAAAATAATTACAGAAAAATGGCACTATACTAATGTATAATTATTAACAATAGTTCGGAAATCTGAATAATTTCGTAAACCACAATCCAACAATGCGTGCAAGGGATATAAAGATCCAAAAACTCATTTAACTTGCCTATGCTGGATGAGGAACTAAGTAAGAATATTTTCCCTGATTCACGCGGCGCTTCCAACTTTGTTTTATGAAGTGTGTATTTCTTGAGAAATACATCTGAAAACCATTTCAGTGCTTA
>PVJO010024453.1:0-24354 GCA_004026905.1 Hystrix cristata | reverse complement strand
TGCCGGGGATCGAACTCAGGCCCTTGTGCTTGCAAGGCAAGCACTCTAATCACTGAGCTAAATCCCCAGCCCCCCAGTTGTAGTTTTTTGAGGAATCTTCATATTGATTTCCACAGTGGCTGGACCAGTCTACAATCCAATACAAAGTATCAGTGCTTGGGACCACATGCTATTAAAAAGCTTTTGCACTGCAAAAGAAATCACCAATAGAGTAGGGCGAAAACCCACAGACTGGGAAAAAATTTTTGCTAGCTATCCATCAGACAAAGGTCTAACATCCAGAATACACAAAGAACTCAAAAAAATTAAACCTCCCAAATTTAAAGACCCAATCCAAAAATGGGCAACTGAAATGAATAAACATTTCTCACATGAAGAAATAAAAATGGCAAATAAATATATGAAGAAATGTTCAACATCACTAGTCATTTGAGAGATGCAAATCAAAACAATGTTAAGATTCCACCTCACTCCAGAAAGAACCGCATATATGGAAAAATCATCCAATAACAAATGCTGGCGGGGCTGTGGGGAAAAAGGAACACTCCTCCTCTGCTGGTGGGAATGTAGACTGGTCAAAGGGTATTTTAAAAATTCTTTGTGTGCTGTATACTTGATACAGACTACATCTCCAACTCTTGATGAATTTGTAATGAATTTAGAGATATAAAATATACATGCAAATGGTGTTAACTAAAAAAAAAATAGGAGACAAAAAGTAATAAGTGGCTAGGTGGTATAATATCATCTACTAATAAGAGAAATCCAGAAATGGATATACTACTTAAGATTTGATAGTCATTGCAAATTTAAAAACAAATATGTGATTTGCAACCTATATTTGTAGGCAAAAAGGTGTTTTACAGAGCAGGTAAAGCCACAGCAAAAGGAGAAAAGCAGAAACAAGTAGTGGCTGTGCTTAGAAGTTGAAGTGTGGACATTAGAGACAAAAAGTTTCCAGAATTATTGACTTTTACATGTTTAGCATCATGGTGAATATTTCAGTAAATTTAAACAGTTTATACATAATACATACAAAAGATTTTAGTCAAGTACCCAGTCTTTAAATTGATATGTGGAGATTAGTAAAAAGATTATGGTAACTTGTATATGAATTTATTCCTAAATACTAAAACCTAAAAATTTAATATACACATATAAACACATACATACAATAAAGATGACTACAAAATAGTGATTCAGTATAAGTCTCTGATCAACTTTCTTTTTATTAAAATGTCCCTTTGTTACCTATTTTAAATATTTCCCCTCCATCCAAGGTGCTCATTCTTCTCTATTAGCTTCCTGTCCTTTTATTTTCTTCAAATTTTTGGCAACACATGTCACTCCAGTATGTAATTATTTGTTATATGTTTTTCCCTGATAATTTAAATTCCATGACAGCAAATGTTTGTGTTACTACTGGATCTTGTCACCTACTGTCTTACTAGGCTCTTGGAAATAATAAGTAAACTTGAATACAGTATTGAGTGATTCACTTCATTACTGATTGAATGATGTTGAGAAAATAACATTGATATTTGGGAAAAAAAGAAAAACACAAAGAATAACCCTCCTACCTTAGCTCATATTTCAAAATAAATGTCTGAGTTATTAAAAAGTTTTTTTTTTTAATGACTATGAAATTCAAGAAGAAATCTCATTTTAGGTGTTAAACAAGGAAACTGCACAAGGGAAAATTTCTAATACCTAAATTTCGAAACACTTCCTATACACAAAAGTATTGTAAATAAAGTAAAAAGTTAAATGTCTGTCTGATAGAAATGCATATAGAAGAAATGGTATTGTTAAATACAATTAGTTCTTGTAAGTCGTGATAAAAAGTACTCAGTTTATACGTGATTATTCTGAAAGCTAGGTAAAAATGTTTAAAATTCCTAAAAGATATCTCTAAAAGAAATAGATGATAACTATATGCATGAGAAAATATTATATCTTGTTTATATTCAAGCCGAATGCACAACAAATCCCTAATGAGCAGCATTTTTCATCTGTCACTCTGACAACTTTTTTGAGTGTTTGGTGAAAACTCTGAGCTCTCAATAATTACTGTGAGAAGATGTTATAGATGATTACATTTTTAGAAAGCAATTCAGAAATGGTATAAAATTTAAAATAGAAATTTACCCTTTGATCATATGCTTCAATTACAGAATTTACTTAAGAAATTTTCAGCAAAATGTAAAAATTGTACATGCAAAAATCTTCCTCACAGCATTGTTTACGATTAGAAATATGTTCACAATATGGAGTGAAATTAAATGATAAGAAACAATCAGGAGAAGAATTAAATGTCATCATAATGAGTAAGTACACAGTTGTTAAAAACAAAATTATTGTGTTTTTTATTGTTACTGGAGATATTTCAAGTTAAAAGGTTATGTCAGAAAAATACTATAATTGAAGACTATATATGCAACATATTGTTTCATTGTCTTTCTATATATGATTGTTTGAACCATAAAACCATGAATCACTAAGTATTGTTATTAAACATTGACTTTTGTATTTACCTTTATATTGTATTATCAATATTTTCTGTGTTACATTCATATTATGGTTATAATCTAGAAAAGAAGTAATAAATGTTACTTTAAATTCATATGATTAAGAGTGCATCTAGGGCACTCTTGCCATGGTGGAAGACAATTGCCAACTCTATTAGGTAGTTTTCCGGTTGCTGGGACAAAATGCCTACCATCTACAATTTAAAGAAGTTATTTGGCTCATGGTTTCAGGGGTATCAGTCAATGGTTGGCTGGGTCTAAGGAAGAAGCATCATGGCAGAAGGGTGCTCACTTCCTGGTACAGAAAAATCAGAGCACCAGCACAGGGCAAGAGCAGCAATGGGGCAGACACATCCAGGGACCCAACTCCCACCAGGTCCACCTTCTTTTTTTTGTTTATTTGTTTGTTTGTTTGGTGCTGGGGATCGAACTCAGGGCCTTGCACTTGCTAGCCAAGTGTCCTACCACTGAGCTAAATCCCCAACCAGATGAGTATAGCACCCCACAATCCAAGCTTCTTTCCAGGACTGTCTTAATCCAGTGAAGTTGACAACTGAGATCAATGGGCCCATAAACTTTTTAGAGTATAAATTTAGCTACAATTTGTTAAGTAGAGGGCAAGAAAATTACTATTGCCAATCATGTATTTTTATGTGAACTATCTATGTGCTTTCTCATAAAAAAAATTTATTCAGAAAACAAAGTTTTAAATTAAAAACAGTGTAAAATCTGGATAAATATATGATGGTATTCTTCATAAAATGTTGTGTCATTATAGATACTATTTATCAAAATAGGTTAAAACACAAGGAGTTATGTATTTTAGATCCTAAATAGCAAGTATCATAAAATTCTATCAACTAGCACCATTGCATATTTTTTATGGAAGCTTAACATTAAAAGCATGCATATATTACCAATTATTCTTAACTCACACTTGTTTTATAAATATGGACTTCTAGAAGAGATCCCATTGTACATGTTATGGAATTACTTCCTTTTTGTTGTGCTTTCTATCACTGTCTAATTTAGGTGGCAGAAATAATTTAATTTGTGAATATATAGTGTCAGAGTTAGTGTATACTAGTTGTATAGTGCATTTATTTTAGTGCCAGATTAATGTAGCGTATCTACCTTTTTGGAAGAAGTGTGTCTAACATAGGCTACTTTGGTACTACCAGGAGGAAAAAAATACTAAATTTTATGGTTAAGAACATTTTTCTCTTGCAAACATCTAGTTTAACTTTTCCGCATAAATAACAAATGTAAGAACATTGACTCAATAATTGACAGTCTTATTTAGAGTAACCTAAAATCAGGTTTGGAGAATTGCCAGGAAGGACATTAGCCAAGGAACGGAATTAACTAATGCAGAGAAAACTAATTTCAGAAGGAATTTAGGGTATCAAGAA
Source organism: Hystrix cristata (assembly GCA_004026905.1). Taxonomy (NCBI): domain Eukaryota; kingdom Metazoa; phylum Chordata; class Mammalia; order Rodentia; family Hystricidae; genus Hystrix; species Hystrix cristata. The sequence goes on along the minus strand of PVJO010024453.1, from coordinate 20,414 downwards.
TCACATGTTTATAGTGGTTGCTCTTGTTCAGGTTACATTTGTTTGGGTTTTAACAAATTGTAAGAAAAAGAGTAACAATATTTAGAGCAGGTCCCTTATAAACTGAAACTTATTCACCTATCATTTTGTAATTTCATTTTGGAAAAGTATTACTTACAATTAGAAAGCTGATTACTAGAAAATAATATTTTTTGAGATATTAGAATAAAATTTAGTATTATTTCCCGGATGCCAGTGAAAAGTTTATTATACGTTAATGTTTTATGACCGTTTTGGTTAAGTGAATTTTTATTTCTTACTTTGTACGGTACAAAGACACATATTTGTATAGTTACACACTGATAGGAAATACTTCAGTGACTTTGAAAAGTCTAAAACTTTATCATTCTCTGAATCTAGGAGAGTTGGGTGCTCCTGCAAGAGTGACTATAGCTTTTGTGTACTTATTCATAAGAGTTAATGACTGAATTCATCCTACTATATTTAACTGTGCCTTACAGAGTAAAGCACAATTAGGATAGCTCCATTGTATTTGTATATTTTAGAGAATGTGAACAGTATTACAACTGAGTTCAAATTCACAACTCTGAGTCTAACTTGATGGCAGATGCTTAAATTATGAAGACATTTATTTGCAACAGCACTAACAATGCAGATTACAGTCTCTTTTCTTCTATTATTAGCCCAACTAATAGAACGAAGGGAAATTAAAAATCACTGCAATCTATATAACTTTTGCTAAAACAGCCCTACACTTAACCTTTGAGAATTCAGTTCTGCTTAGATACAGGTACTGTATCGTTATATGGACTAAAGAACATACAGTTTTCTTTCTTCATTTCTCCCTTTCTTTCTTCCTTTCTTTCTTCCTTCCTTCTGTCCTTCCTTCCTTCCTTCCTTCCTTTTTTTTTTCTTTTTTCTTTTTGGTGCTCAGTAATGATCCCACCCCCTTGTGCATGCTAAACATTAACTCTATCTTTGAACTACTCTCATAAAGCACAAATACAGTATTTCAAAATTTTATCATATTAATTATAAGTAAATGATATATTTCCTTGAGCTCAGATAAATAACAATGATAACAAAAAAGGCTAAATTCAGTATGTATTATGTAATGATAAATGAGCCAGAAGACAACATTTTATTAATATATACTTAAAGTGTATTACATATATTTTCAATGGATGAAAAGGTTGTACTGTGTATTTTATTGACTAAATAGAGCACTTACTTCAATGTAACTCCCTGGTTAAAGTAACCATGTGAAAGATGGAAAGAATTTGGAAGGAATCTCTCTTTGGCTATTATTTTTGCCCTTACTAGTAGAGACCATGCAAAAACCAGTTCAGCTAGGTGTGGTGGTGCACATCTGTAATCCCAGCACTCAGGAGGCTGAGGCAGGAGGACCAACTCGAGTTCAAGGCCAGCCTGGGCTACATAGTGACTTCAAGGCCAGGCTGAACTGCTTAGTGAGACAAACAAACAAACAAGCAAAAAAACAAAAATACCATCAAAACAAAACAAAATACAAAATAGTTCATCCTGGCTAACTCCAGAAGAACTAGAAAGAATTGCAACCTAGAGAAAATCCAAGACAGTCTCCTTTTTCTTGGATTTTATTTTTATTTTTTTGCTAACTGATCAGAGCCAGATGCCTTCGGGGTAAATCTTGTACTGAAATTCTTCGTGTCCGTTTTGGAGGAAAGGGGTCATTGTGTAGAAAAGGGTCAGCACTTGTGACCTTGCAACCCAGCCCTCTTTCAGTAGTTTTCCTGACTTCCCTCCATGCTTAAAGCCCAACACTCTCCATTTTGGAAGTCTGAGCAATGTGAGAAGCGCCTTTCAGTACTCCTTGTGCTTTAGGAAGAATAGACTCTGTTGTGAAGAAGTATGACTTGTAAAAGTGGTTCAGAGTTGAATGTCCTCCCCTCTGATTTTTACCTGCATGCATGGCTATTGAGATTGCCCTTGTGATTAAACTCTTGGCACCTCAGCTCTAAAAAAGATTTAGATAAATTAAAAGAGCTTCCGAGAAAAGCCACAAAAATGATGAAAGAGTTATTCACATTGATTTACGAGGAAAGATGAAAAGAATTACCATGCCTGGGCTTGGCATCAAATTAGTATGTGGTAGCATACTAGAGATATAAATATTTGTAAACAGGAGGAGGAGGTAAAGTTTTTTTTCTTTTTTCTTTTTTTTTTAACGTGGATCCAATGAAGCAATATGTTATTCAAGAAAGAGAAGGTTAATAAATGGTCTTAAGTCCTTCCCCTTCATTTCCTCTCTAAATCGTCTGGCCTATCTGTTTGGAAAAGGAGTAAGCCATCATTTACTATTTGGAATAGCTCACTGCCTGGCTGAGGGCTCTGTATAGCTGAGAGATGGCAAAAGGGTTGAGCTGCCAGCAGCAGAGCTGTGGTGACTGCTCATCCCAGCACAGTCAGCTCTTTGTGTTCTGTGGGGTAAAGAGCTCCACTCATTCATTATGGGCGCAGTTATCCGCCTCAGCAGCTGTGTGTACTGCTAGCTGCAGCTTCCAGGGGTGAGAGGAAACAGACGGGAAAGACCGGTGGGCCGTCACGATGGACCTTTTCCAGCGGTGCTCAGGTAGACCTCTGATCTGGAAAGGGGAAAGAGAGCACCCCCATCCTAAGTCTTTCAGATACAGTATACTGTTGGGAAGTGGAGATGAAGGAATTGAGTTTCCTTTGATTTCTTTAATGTGCTTGGCCACCTGCTTGGTTCCAATGCCATCGAGTAGTATAGAAGATGCGCTATAAATTTCTCCTGAAGGAACTTCATTGTGTACAGCTGGGCTTCCTTCAGATTGACTGAAATCGTCTCTTAGAATTCATGAATATTATGTTTTGAAGGTAATGTTACATTTGCTGATTGAATTTTAGATGACACCATGAAATTCTCATTTGCTTATAAACTTTCTAGTAAGTCCATTTTGACTCTATGACACGAATTTCTCACATTGTTTGTATGAGAAAAAGAATGCTAGGATTCAACTCGGACTACCGGAAGGACTTTTTCTGGAGCATGGATTCTCTCAGTGAACATTGGTGCAATGCGGAATGAACATGAGTCACATCTAACTGTCTGCACCTGATCTAAAGGAATCTGTCACCTGCTATAATTCAGAATGGGCAAAGGGGAAAATTCAATACTAAAGAATTACATATACAGTCACCCTTTGGAGATGATGCAGACGTACTTTTGAAGTAGAATTAATAAAACTCAGAGAATCACTAGAAGGGTTATTTGAAATGAGAATAATGAAGTTGCACGTTCGCTAGTGGGGTTGTGTGACTTGGGGCAGGTGCTCTTTCATGTTTTTTCCCTTTAACAGAGTTTCAGATAACTTCAATTTTACTGAAGCAGTTAAGTAAACTGTTTAGAAATATGTGAAATGGTTTAGGTATACAATCTGACTGTAAGAGAGATGTAAAGCAAATAAAGCATATCCATTAGACATGCATTACATATTAAATACAAGCATTCTAAAGTGGGTTAGATGCTGTCTAGAGCTAGTCCTTGCAGCTCGCTGGTTTTGCCTTTGTATCTCTGCCTACAGTTCCTTCCTTTACTCATAATTCCTCTCTTCCTCTCTCCTTCCCTTTCTTTCCATACTGCTTTCCTTTCTTCTGCTGCTGCTCCTCCTCTGCCTTGCCACTTTCTACTTCTAGTGCTTCTTTACAAGAGTCCAGTGCTTATCAATCCATTTACCACACTGGGTGACTTTGTGTTATAATTTAAAGTGAAGGTGCTGTTGGAAACTTGGATCTGTGGTCAATATTTGCTGAGCATACACATTGATATAACCCAGTTATTCAAACAGTTTTTACTAGGAGCTCTGAAAATGCATGTAGCAAGTATGAAAATGAGGTAACACAGGCAAAGAAGACATTTTTACATAGAGACAATATTACCTGGACAAGATAGAGATTCTACTATCTTTAGCTCCCAGACAGCTTTTCCTGAGGGACAAAAAGAGCTGTTTTGGTGAGGATATGAAATTGTGTGAGTATGAGCAAATTAATCATTTTTAGAAGCTTTACTAATTGGTTTTGCAGTGGGAACGTGTATATATTTAATTCAAAACTGTCAAGCATTTGTAATTTTAAGTGCTTCTCCAGAATGAAATTTTACTGACAACACCCAATCCATTAATACTGTAGTTTTTGAAGCATTTATTTTGAAAAAATTCATGGTGAGTAAAGTAAAATATTGTGCATTACCAAAACCAGTGATAATTCTTCCATATTGAGTATGGTAACAGTAAACAAACTGCCAGACTGATAGGACATCGGAAAATAGAAAAAAAAGTTTTATTATATATGGTGAAATATTCTACCATAATTACAGGGAAGACCTAGTAGCTGATTTTAGTTTTGCCTAATAATTTTATTATCTTTTATTTTCAGAATAATATTTTAGAAAAATGGAATAGAATGAAAATCTTTGGAAGGTAGAAGAAGCAAAAGTAAATGTATCTAGTGCAACAAATAACTGGTAGTACCAAGTGTATTTAAGAGTATCAAAATCTCAAATTTTCATTTTTCTTAGGGCATACTTCATAGAGTAGATACATGCACTCTGTAAAGGCAATAAATATTACACAAACAATAACTAGAATGAATTCATGTGCTGTATATACATATACACACTGCACACCTTCAAAATTATTTTACTTATAAAGGTCTGAATGCTTATTACACACATATGCAGAAAAGAGTCCTCCTTGAAGGAAAGAGAAAACAAACGAAAAGTACTTCGAAATAAATGACATGTCAATATTTATGAAAATCAGTTAGTGAGACAGTTGTATTTAAAAGAGACAGTCATATGTAAGGCCGGTTGGGATACAAAATCAAGTCAGGCTTCTACTTCAAGTTCAGGACTGCTAAACTTAATGGAGGAGTGCTATGTATGCATCTATCTATCTATCTATCTATCTATCTATCTATCTATCTATCTATCTTTCTATCTGTGTGTATTTGGACCACAAATGTATACAATGTGCAATCCAAAAGTACAGTGAATGTTTAAATTTTTTAAAAATGTATTACAGAGAAAGACACATTGCCATTAATCCTCCATCACTCTAACACACTTATCCCATCCATCTTGCCACTTTCTGGAGCAGTTCTGGCATCCTCTTTCCTCAGTGTCTTTATCTGTGCTGTCCTGGCTGCCTTAAGACCTGAATCCACACGCAAGCTTTACTTTTCACGGTCATGTTGACTTTGGGAGGTGTCGGGAGTTTCACAGTGCAAGATTGGATCAGTAAGATGCGTGGAGACACATTATGATGCTTTTACAAGTCTGCCTTTCCTTTGGGTGGCGTTTGTCAGCAGCAATTGCTGTATTTTTGAGTATACCTTGTAATGATACTCGTGAAACGAGTTCCAAGACTGCTTTGGAAAGTAGTAAGATAGATGGGATGAGTGTACTTGAAGGGAGGGAGAGTATTTTGTGAACATTATTTTTCAAAGGATGATGTTAAAACAAAACTCTGATAATGTTTGCTTTCAAAACAGGCCATATTTTGTCACCAAAAATAAAAATAAGTGAGTTGCACAGAATAAGAAAGGGTACCTCCAATTGTGCAATTATAGCTTTTTGAAAAAAAAAATGTTCTTTTTTTTGTGTGTGAGCGTGTGTGTGCTAGGAATTGAATCCAGAGTCTCACACATGCTAGTCAAGCAGTGTATCACTGAAGTGCACCCCTGACCCTCTTTTGTTTTTCTATCTTCCCTCTTCCCTTATGAATACTTTCCTATGGACCGTCTTGGCATGAAAATAAATGATCAAGGTTTTCTAAAACTGAAGGCTTCATCAGTGTAGGCCCATATAACCATTCTGAAACTTAGCCGGTTCAACTTCTTATTTTTAAAGGGGAGCAGCCCATATTAAACAGTCATAGAATCCATTCAATCAGTCAAATTTAAAGCCTGATCTTAAATTAATAATGTTTTAAATATGAATGTGATTGTATTAGTCGCTTTCCCATCACTGGGACAAAATACCCTAAACCAGCATCTTAAAGGGGAGAGATTTATGTTGGCTGTCAATTTCAGTGGGTTCAATTCATCATGAGCTGACTCCAAAACATTGTTTTACTGAAGAATTTTGTATTTATGTTTTTGGAGATATTGGCCCACAGTTTTCTTTCTTCTTTGGCTTTCATTAGGGTGATGCTGGCCTCAAAAATGAGTTTGGAAGTATTCCTTCTACTATCATATTTTGGAAGAGTTTAAGGATTGGGATTAACTTTTCTTTCAGTGTTTGGTAGAACTCAGCCATAAAGCCAGCTGGTCTCAGCCATGTCTGTATTTAAGGTATTTATGACTCGAGGCTTTTTAATTGTTTACCCTTTCTATTTTGTCTTCTTTGAAGGACAGTAGTCAGAATGGATTAGGACCCACCCTAAAAGACTCATTTTAATTTAATCACCTTCTTAAAACTTTATTACCAAATATGATTGTGTTGTGAGGTACTGGGAGTTAGGATCTTAACATACAAATTTTGGAGGACATAGTTCAGCCTTTCTCATCTGGTTTTTCAGGCTGTCTGCTAAAACACTTGAACATTGTAAAATAAAAGATTTTGCAGAAAGTACTCTTGAGATAATTCATTACCAGAAAAAACCTTAATGACAAATGGGACATATTATAGTGTAGGGAATAGTGTAATACCTGTGTTACTCAAAATGTTTGTTGATATTTCTACTAATTTCACATTTTCACAGTTTTTACAAATAGTAACATTTCCTGATGATAACCTTGTAAGAAGGGTGAGTTAAGTCACAGTACCTCTGAGCAATACAATATGTACTTTTTGAAACCATATGTGTCGCATAGCAGCAAGTTTATAAAAGTTATCCCGATTACTTCTTATGACTCCTTATCTCTACTTTACATAAGTAGAAGCCAAACTTTGGGGCTGATAAGAAACAAACTTATTTCTGAAAACCTTTGATTCTAAGTTTCATGGCATTATTCATGTATATGTATAAATGTATGCATATGTATTTTTTCATCAAAAAGAGTATCACATCTATAAGTCTTAGAGTGAATTAAGTGTTATTGAAGAAACAATGAGGCTTTATTAGTTATTCTAATTATTTGTAGCTTCAAGTATTTGGGGGACTTTTGGTTTCCCTGAAATAATCTATGAAGCCATTTCTGTTCTAAGTAGGCACTTCATAATAATCTGGAAGACACTTATTTTCTTTGGTAATAACATGAGATTCATGTTGAATGCCATCATCAATGTAGATTTTTTCAGTAAATATGACAGAATGATGGATATATAAGAAACTCATTGAAGACTGTCTTAGAATCCAAGAAAATAACTTTTCAACCCAGTATCTTGTTTGGCAAATGTTTCTGGAACATTGGTCAAAGTCATAGTCTTAAAAACATTGAATCCTTGCCTTTGAGTTTATGATTTGCAAAATGGGAAGGACTAAAAGCAAGGTTATAATAATGCAGTTTCTTTGGTACCTGTTATTTTTGTGCCAATCAGGAAAACGACACCAAGAGTTGATCATGAAATAAAAATTCACATGCACAGGACCACTGCTCTTTTCTGGCTCTCCTTTCTCAATACACCCAGAATTCCTTTGTTTTCTGTTGACACGTCCTTTTGAATCTTTTTGTGCAACTTGGATCCTGTCACCAACACTCATTAGGTACCAGAGAGCTAACGAAAAGGAAATTCATTAAAGTGACAGGGTTGCGTATGGGACTCCACTTCAAAGACACATTCTCCTTAGTGGTACTTCAGACTTCAGAAATTCCTTTAAAAGTTTTGGAATGAAGGATTTAATTATATTATTTTGTATATATACACAAATGATCAGTTATAAAATAATTATAAAAATGATCAATTATTTTGATAACATGTTCTATTTTGTACATTTAAAATTTAAGCTATGACATGTATCTTTAACTGCACTGTAATTCAACTACTCCCTCAATATTTTGATTTCCATTCGTGTCCTACTTTTTTGAATCTCTTATTTCCAAATGCCTGCCCGTGTTCCACTCTAACTGAAAAGTTCTTATACCTTAACAACTCCCTTTGCTTTTTTATTTTATATTATTTCTCTCAGAAAGGGAGAGTCAATATATTGAAATCTTGCTTTTGCTCTGGGCCAGGAAATGTGTAATATGGTTGGGTAAACTCACATATAGCAGGGTGGCAGGCCATGTTGTGGAAGAAGGGTGGATACAGGTAATTGTTTAGAAGCAGGCAGATTCTGCCTTGGAAGACTGGTAAAGTAAACAAAAAGATTTCCAGAATATTGTTAGAGCAAAAATGGAGAATCTGATTCCAAACAAATGTGCAGAGATCTGAATGGTCACAAATTAAGGCACGTAGTGACTTTAGGGTTCAATGTTCCAGCTCTCCTGTCTGAAACGTTTAAACCAAGACGGGTCCTGTTTTAAAGAAACTGATACACGTAACACAGTATCAAAGCAACAGGCCAAACATGAGGGGAACCCAGTTAATGTAAGAGTGTAAGATATTGTATTTAGCTAGTCAAGTTGTGAAACCACGGTACCAAAACAAAATGACAGTAGCCTCAACAAAATAGAAGTTGATCTTCAGTTAAAGAGTCTCTAAGTCCATTAGGTTAGTTCTCCATGGCGTCAGAGACATCTTCTAGTCTCTCTGCTCTTTTTTTTATTATCAAAGCAATTTTTTGGTGCGAGGTGGTGGTGGGAACACTTACCATTATTGCTTATTTCCAGTTTGCAGCTGAAAGGATATTTTGAAAAAGGACCTTATATTGCCCTTTAAATGCGTTTATCGATATTGATATCACCATTGCTTATACCCTGTTGGAGAAAATTTAATTTTATGACGACACAAGCTGCAAAGGAGATTGAGATATATGGGCTTTCATAGTCTTCTAGAAATATTGGGGCAGGAAAAATTTAAAATAAAAAAATGAGGAAAAAATAGCAAATATTAACATCAGTTGTCAGTTGGTCAATCCAGTGAGATAGAGATCAGTCTTCCATAATCAAGACGTAAAGTCAAAGGGGAACTGACAAGGTGGCTAACCTGAGGCTCAGTCATTTGATTTACTGATGGGAGTTCCTAATTTTTTCCCAAGTGAGGACTTGTCTCCATGCTTGAAGCATGCTAGATTTGTAACCAGATTCCAAATATCTGGAACTGGAGACTAGAGTTTTGTGGAAGCAGAAACTCAAGAAATTTCCAATATTTTCCTCTGGCTATAATAGGAAATAGAAAATGGTGTTGGAAATGATATACATATCCTGCAAAAGGGTATCTTGGGAAATATATTGGCATAAATTGTGTTTCTACTCATATCTGTTAAAAATTTTTCTCAATATATTCACCAAAATAGCAAGAATAGGATCTCTGCCAGAGAAGGGCTAACTTTTAACAAAGTTTAGTTAACATGATAGAAGGAGGAAATACTGGTATGGATTCCAACAAGATGAAACATTAAAACAGGATAATTAAAAAAAAAAACATTTTATAAAGTAACTCAAAATGTAGGAATGGGAAAGAGAATGCCACAAGGATGGTTGGACCCCGGGGAGCCTGCTACTATAGCTGGTGCTGATGGGCACAGGTAAGATGCGGCCACGATGTGAGCATTGTAGGTGTAGGAAAGTCCCACACACAGGAGTGCTGGCTTTTGATAGCGAAACTCAGCCACTGTCTAACCTCGTCTTGGCAAAGTGGAAGACAAGGGGATAAATATCATGGGCTGTTCTCTCCTCCTGCCCTCTTCTGTCCTGGTGCATCTCATTGCCCGAGGGCCGGACTGATGGATGACCTTAGAGGTCCCACTGCTGGAGGTAAATGTGTGAGAAAGGGAGAGAATGAACATGGGAAGGTCAGTTGTTAATTTGCACCTCAGAGTAAAGCAGCAAGGAGAGGTTATTATTGTTGTTTTGCTGTTGTTTTTTTCCTCGTCTGAAACACTTCAGAATCTACTTTTATAAGATGAGATGTTTTTTAAAAACATAATCACATTAAGGGTGGTCATCAGAATTAATATTTTTAATATTGTCAAAATTAATGACCAAATGTCCTTGCACTATGTGTTACTAGCACGGTTTGTACGAGTCTTGCCTAAGCGCTGGGATTTTTATAATGTGTGATAAAATTTAATTCTAGGCTGATAAACCAAATCGGTGCCTTTTCCCCTGAATTTGACTCACAATTTGTATAGACAAATTTCGTCAAAAAGCTTTGACACAGATCATTTGTTCTTCACCACTAATAGAGCGGTAGTGGGGGGAACATTTACTTTAAAGCTGAGGAAGTTTAAACTACAAAACTTCTCATTTCATGAACCCTTTTAATTCTCATTTAGAGAAGAAAAAAGCTTAGCTTGCTGCCAGCGTTCATTTAATTTTTAGTGATGGAGATTTACTATATTTTGTAAATGGAAACCCCACTATTAAAACAGCATGCTATAATTCAAATGATGTCGTTTGTTGCCAAAGACTCTTAAATACTAGAGAGTTGTGCAAATAAAGAAGGTGAGACATTTTGTGGTGAATTTGAGGGATAAGATTAGGATAAGTATTACAGTCACAAGCCCTGTTGGCAGGTATTATGGGGACAAACAAGAAATGGGCTAAAGAACACTTGCCAAGTATGACTTCTGTATTTTTATAAATTTTCCTTAGGGGGACTTGTTAATTTTATTCTCCACAGGATCCGGCTTCTTGTTGTTGGTGAAGCGATGTCTTCTCTACCTTAAGGTTCCCTGGGATTGGAGAGGGCCCCTTTACAACTGATAGAAGATGTTGGTGAGAGAATTCTGCTTCTGAAGAAAAATTAATATTCCTTTTCTACACAGCTGTTTCCGGCGGAGGGCACCCTCCGTCTTTGACATTCCGGCCTCCATCCCAGGCACTGTGGTTGAGTCTAATTAGTTGGCTTTGCCTCTGTACGTGCATTTATACAAAACCAACGCACGTGCCATATACCTTGTCCGCTGAATGAGGACTGGTTTTGTAACAAGTAGGTTTATAATTCTATCTGAGAAGACAGCTATACTGAAGTCTTCCCTTCCTGCATCCTCTGCCATTGCCAAGGATGAAAATGGGACTCCAGAGCTTTTTCCCTTCTCTCAGGGGACAAAGGTCCAAGGTTAGCGTTTACACCAGTCTTAACCCCCTCCCTACTTTACTGATTAAAGACAGCATAGTTTTTCCTGAAATTCATGAGTTTTTTTTTTTCATTGATTAGTGTTTTTGGAGTAAATTAAACAATGAAAATACATTTCTCCTAAAAACTCTGTGTACTGAAGCAAAGAAAATTTATTATTTTGAGAAGTATTTTCAACAGTAACATTTTCCTTGGTAATGAATAATAATTCCATTTGACTAATTTGCAGTTGAAGATACTTATTTTGTGGGTTCTACTAAACACTTTCTTTTAACTACAAAATTTTGACTGTATCAGTAGCAATAATGATAGTTAGCAATTGCTGAGTGTTGAGCCCATGACAAGCATGTAACTTTGCTCAGTCGTTTTGCTGTAAAGCTTCAGGGGTCTTGTTCCCAGAAATCAACATGGTGTCTTGTTTAATAACAAGCACTAAATCTGATAGGAATTAGTAGCCTCTTTTCCAAGTCAGATGCCTTAAAGAGGTTAACTCTACTTGCTTTTAAATTTGACTCATTTTAGATAAAGTAGTAAGTGGGAAGAAAGTTTCCAAACTCACATCTAGGTCAAATCCAGTGACAAAATAGTGCACTTTTTAGACTTTTCCTGTCACTACTCATCTCCCCGGCATGTTCGGGTTTATTAATTAATCACCTTAAGTAGGCTTTAGCAATACTTTAAACCCTGCTTCCATTTTGTCCCTCTCTTGTAGCTGCTTATCAGTACTGGACCCCTGTAGCAATACAAGTGTTTCCTTTCTTCGCTCCTACCCCGCAAATTCTGTACACTTTCAGAGAAAGCCAAACAAACAAAAATACTGATTTCACTCTAAGTTTATTTTCGGTATCCTTTCAATCTCAACTAGATTCTCAATACACAGGAGTCCTTTTATATTTATCAATAATTCTCTTCTTGGGAGCTATTTTAAATTTCATCTTTTCTCTGTTGCGGATTTGTTCCCTCTTCTACCAATAAATTTAGCAGATGGCTTTGAGATGAATAGTAGCTATCAATTAGAATTTTATTAAGTTCTTGACACTGTATCTGTGAGGATGTTTGCTTATTCACTCATTTTTTCCTCTCTCTTTCTCTCTCTGTCTCTCTCAGATAAAATTGAGGAAGTATTCTATTTCTTTCTAAGTCGAATCCTACAACATGCTGTGGATATTATTCATTCTTGCCGTCTCAGGAAATTCAAGTGTTTTTTATTTTTTTTAATTTTCATAGTCCTGATTTCACAAATCAGCATTTAAGCATGTTAAGGATCTTACTATTTTATTTACTATTTTAAGCACACACCCCCCCCCCCCCAAGAGGAGACGGAGACAGAGAGGGAGGAAGGGACGGAGGGAGGGAAGAAAAGGTGAAAAGAGACAGAGAGAGACAAAGAGACACAGAGAGAGAGAAAGAATGATGGAATTACTTCCTTTAGTCCCAAATACTCTCCTCTTCTGGAGCTAAATGTGTTTTCCTTCACAGGCAGGCCTCTGTTGTTTTTGTTTTTTCATTTATTTCTTACCTTGTCCTCTCTTTAGATGTTGGCTTTACTCGTACTGGTGTCCTTAATCCCTTCCTCCGCTCGTACACATACTTCCAACGAACTGTCAAACTCCCGTGACTAAATTCCACTGTTTGTGAATCCCAGATCTTCATCTTCAGCCAAGATCTCTATCTTGTGCTTCGCGCTGAAGTGTTACAAACATCTTGAAGTCAAGATGTTGAAATCTGAACACACAATCTTCCAAAACCTGCATTTTCTCTTATCTTCTCTAGTACAATGATAACTTCATCCACTGCCTGGACATATAAAATAGACCCCTTAAAGTCATCTTGTCCATTCGATTTGTAATCAGTCCTTGCCTTCCCTTTTCATGTGTTCCCTCTCATAAGTCAGAAGAATGCCAAGTTTTACAGTTGTACTATCTAAATATCTGTTGGATTTATTACTCTTACTATTTTGCTACTTTTCTGCCTTTTTCTCTAGTATAAATCAACCTCATCTCCTACTGGAAATATTGGCACCTAAATAGTGTCCCGATCTCTACTCTTAGTTTTTTAATTCATCACCCACAATTACTGTCAGAGTTACTTTTATTATAATTGTTAGTGCATATCAATTGCACAAATCAGTGGGCTTTGGTGTGACGTTTCATGTATGTATACAACATACTTTGATCATATTCATCGCCCTACTTCTCTCTCTAACAGCTCCCTCCTTCCCTCTTTGCTTGGCTCCTTTCCCCTTACACTCACAGGCCTCCTTCTATTTGCATGTCCTCTTTTTATTTCCTACATTCCACATATGAGAGGAAACATGCAGTACTTTTCTAAGTCTGGCTTCTTTTGCTTAATACAATCATTTCTCATTCCATCTGTTTTCCTACAAATGACTTCTTTCTTGCTTGCGGCTGTGTTGTACTCCATAGTGCATATGTACCACATTTTGTTATCCATTATTCCATTGAAGCGCATCTAGGCTGACTCTCAAATATGACTATTGTGAATAGCACCATCATAAATATGGGTATGCAATTATCTCGTTAATGGGCTGCGTTTTATTCTTTTAAGTACGTACCCAGGAGAGATATACCTGGATCACATGGTATTTTTAGTTTTTCTGAAGACCCTCCATACTGTGTTTCACAGTGGCTATACTAATTTACATTCCTTGTAACAGCACGCAAGGGTTGCATTTTTCCAACAGCCCCACCAGCATTTGTAATTTTTTGTTTTCTTGGTAATACCCATTCTGACTGGGGTGAGATGGAATCTCAATGTAGTTTTGATTTTCATTTCCCTGAAACATTATAGCAGAAGCACATTGTGGAGGTAATCTGGTCACTTCATGTTGGCAAAGAGAAGAGGGAGAGGGAAAGAGGCAGGGGTGAGGGGCTGGAAACAAGAATATACCTTTCTAGGCCACACCCCCAGTGACCCGCCTCTTCCAGCCAAACCCTGCCTCCTATCCGCACATTCACCTCTGAACTCACCAGTGGATTCATCACTGACGTGGTTCCCATCCCTGTGATTTAACCACCTTTTGAAAGCTCAATCTATGAACATATGAGCCTTTTGAGAAACAGTTTCTATCCCTTAAGATCATGCAATTCTATGAAAAATTCTTGAGTAAGAAGGAATGCTATTTTATACGTGGGAGGATTGAAATTTGAAAAAAAAAAAAAAACAAAACTTCAGTGATCTGCTAAGGTAAGAAAGAAGAGAATTTAGACAGAATACAAATAAAACAACCCCCGACTTCTGGTTCAGGATCGCTTTCACTGTCTCAGATTGGCTAAAATCATAATGGGCCAAAATTAGAAAAAAATTACAGACAGCGTCACGTTAGACTTGTCTATGTTGTGCCCAACAGATTTCAACAAACAATAAAACAAGAATGGTGGTTATGTTAGTTACTAGTGGTATTTTAATTAATGTTCGCTTGACTATTTGAACAGAACTACTTTTGACTTTACTCACTTAGATACCATTTGCAAATGTGTTTGGGTTTATAACAAAAAGAAAAGAGGCAACATATACTGCTCTTCTATAGAATACAAAGTATCTGGTATTTGAGTTGGCTAATTCACGACAATTCTTTGATAGTCATTGTAATTCATCTTCAGTCTTATAATGGAAGAATACTCATGCCATGGGAATTACCAGATCTCTGTGGTTTTGTTGTTTAACCAAGTAGCCTAATTTGAGAGTTAGAAGTGTTTGTGGGCAAGGGGTGAATTACAGTTTCAAATTCTAGAAGCACTATGTAATTGAGAGCTGTCATTGAGACATTGCTAGAAGTAAGAATTCAAAGAAACATCCTTGGGATTTTTTCATCTCTTACTCCCTTGATATTTCACTTACAAATGGATATGAAAACCAATGTTTGGAGGATATTTACCTGCATAAACAATGTTGGAAAAGTCTCTCAACTCTCGTTCTATAGAATAAGCTTGTCGTTTTTACGTTCGGATTCATAGTATGTGGGGGAAGTGTATTTTAATAGAAAAGGGACAGTTTGAAGACCATCTTTGTTTCCTGTTGGGGCATTTCCAGATTGGATGAAATCTAGAGAGAGCCATCTGTTGAATATTTAGTATTCAGGACTGTAGAACTACTCTTGGCATCTGGGTTTGCCAAGTCCTAGCTAAAAATAAATATTAAATGGGGTTTGCTTCCTTTTTTCATTGATTTTGAACTCTCCCGGAAGAGATTTTATATTCCTTAAGGACAGAAATGTCATTTTCATGCCAAAAACATTAGGCTGACTTTTATGATAAAACATGCCAAGACATTTCTACTTTGAATTATATTGCCTCTCCTGTGAATTTTTAATACATTATTATGAAATAATGATTACCAATTCATTGATATTGTGTCTACCACACGCACACACACACACACACACACACACACACATCTGCTCTATAGTCAGACCGAGTTGCAGTTCTACAGTAAGTAATAAAAAAGACCACTGATACCAACTATTTTGTTGACTCTTGGGAAAGTATTGTGTTTAATGATTGTTGGTAGAAAAAGTTCAGTCTCTTAACTGCTGTCTAGCTTAGACAGATCCCCTTAGACATGAAACTGTAGTCTATTCATTATCTAATACTAAATATATCCTAGCAGATTTGAAGCTACTTTAAAAAAAGTCAGACAAACCAAGTGAAGACATTTTTGCAATTGCATAGGTTAATAAATACTAATTAAATTCCCCACTGCAGGTTATAACCTCATTTGTTGCAAAACATATTAGAGTGGTTTACAAACATAACCTACTTTTAAGACACCAAGGGGCTGGTTAAGTGAAAAAAAAAAAGGAAAGGTGAATAATCACATGTTGTATTTTCCTTTTTTTAGAATCTACCTAAACACTGGACTTTATTTATATCTTGCTGTAATTAGCCAGGACATAGCTTGTAAAAAAATTCTCTAATACTGACCAGGGCTTTGAAGACCAAAGTGGAGGATAGCTTAGCTTCTTTGATTGTCTTTTGGAGACAGCAAACTAATGTTTAAGGGAAGAATAAACTTGTTGAGTAATTGGCTCTGGGTTTGCTTGGCAAAACATTGTATCAAAACTGTTTGTTTTTGCATTAGGGAGAGGAGGTTCTTCACACAAAAGAACGTCAGCCGGCCCCACTCTTCCCAGTGTTTAACAATAGGAGGAGAGGCAGAATGCTTGTCCTGACAATATGGCATTGTGAGGAATTCTTGGCTTATGCATATGCCAAAATGAAAGACGCTTTCCTTTTTATGAAATAAAGAAATCTCTGAACCCACAGGGAAAAAAAAATGTTTGTGATAACTGCAAAGGATAAAGAAGGGAGACAGAAATTGTGAAGAAAATGAGGGAAACAATTGTCGTTCAGCACAATTGTGTAGTAAACAGTGATCAGCTGTTTGAGCTTTGGGCAGTGTGGTGATAGTTCAGTTAATTCTGGACGTATGGAGGTTACTCTTTTCTGATTCCTTTGATACTCAGGGGGAATGAGGGAGCCCCAGGAGGTGAATTCCACTGTTGATTTGAATGATAAGTGGCTGTTGAGTCTTTAGATACATATTGCTCTTCATTCTGAATCATTGCTATCACCTTACCTGTTTCCTTTTCTAATGCATTTTAAAATGCATAGAGCCCATATAATTGTGCAATCTTTGAATACACAGGAAAAAAGACATAAAGCACTGGGGAAAGCTTTAACAAATCAATTAGTAAAGCAAAATGAAATTATAATAATGTAATTGCAGAACTTCTTTAAGGGGGGGAATCATCTTTCCTGTTGTGTTTCTATGTCTTTTTGTTCAGATAATGAACAGAAATGGCAGCTTTGTTCTTCAGGGTCTGCCTTCTTTGTTAGACAAATTATTTTCACTCTGTTAATTATGCTATATCAACTCCAGATAACACTCAAAAGAAACCTTATGAGAAACATTTCGGGGAAAAATGACAAAAAGAAGGAAATAAAGGCAGTGAGAGTATCTATAACAGGCAGATAAGTGACATTTAATGATGTCGATGGAAAGAATACAAATATACTTATTTTTGCTCGAAGTTCACTTTTGCGCACTATTTTATGCCTATGTTTGAGCTGTGGGAGTATTTGGTTCATCACAGATCCGTCACATCTCGATACTGCTTAGATCCCAGGTCACACTGTCTTCCTGAAGGAATGCAGTCCCCAGGATTCAGCAACTTGTCCCTAAAATATAAAATAGCTTTTTCTTTCCCGTGTATGCATGTGTGTGCGTGTGTGTGTGTGTATGTAGGTGTGTGCGGTACTGGAGAATGAACCCAGGGCTTTCACAGTAAGCTACATCCCCAGCTCCTTTACATTTTTTTGACACAGGGACCCACTAAGTCACTAAGGTGCCCACCGTGGGTGCAATTTGCAGTCCTCTGCCTCAGCCCTCCCAGAGTGCTGAGATGACAGGTGGCCACCGACACGCCCTGCAGACCATCTTTTCTTTTAATGGCTGGATATTTACAGAAGTGTTGTCAGAAATCAGTCGTTCTCAAGGTAACCTAAGCTGTTTCAGTAATCCATCAAGTGTGCCGTAAGCATCTGGTCCTCAGAGGTGTGGCCCCACATTCAGGTAGGAATCACTTGGGTCCTGTCTCTGGCCTCATCGCTGCGCAGTCTCCTTTTCCCCCTCCAAGGCTGGCTCGCTTTCCTTGTTCCCTCTACTCTGATTCCGGGGAAAGGAAATGGTCTCCACTGATCCGTGGGAAGTCTGAAATAAGCCCTCTTTCATCTTCTCAGCAGATCCTACTCTTTAAGTCTTTAAGGATGCTTTCTGTGGTTACTAGAAGACGGCAGAGTGGATACTCTTGCAAGGAGCTGTCCAAAAAATCACGCAGGTGACCACGTAAGGAAAGTAGTCTGGTTACTTCCAGGGAAAGGGAAGCATGTACCACTTTTCTGCAAACAACCATCCCAGGCGGTAAAAATCACTTAAAGCCTCTTCAGGGGAGGTTGATTTTGAGATATAACCTTAGTAAGCCTAATGTTTTTGCATAGAGATAACTTCCCCATTTTCAGATTTTCCTGAAGAACTGAGTATATTTGTTTCTTCTTTGTATGAAAAACTAAATACCTAAGTTAGAATTTCCCAAAACCAAGACATTTTCTAACAAGGAGGAGAGATCTTTTATACATTTACTATGATTCATTTCATATTTTCTTATCATTACTGTTGGAAAAAATAATCCAGACCTAGTCCCTTCACCTCATGACATTAATAGTATTTATTTGTTCAGTTGTATACCTTTGTATCAAAAAGTGTAGAATCATTGGATTTTGTTATGGGAGATGCAGTTAATTCCACTTTAATTTTTAAAAATATATATCTCACTTAAAACTCTTATGTGGAATTCAGCTGCTCCTTTGCATATCACTAATCACAATGTTTTGTAGAAGAAACATTTAGAGTAAGATTTATATGTGTGAGGAAATACAACATTACCAGATAGAAGATAGAAGTAAGTGTAGCTAGAAGGTAAAACCCAACAACAAGCTGCCCTCTAAATTTGAGGCTGAGGTACTCATGGAGAATTAGTTATAACCACGAATTGTGGCAGATGAGATCAGTCATCAGTATGAAAACCTATCTGAATGGACATTCTGTAATGTCCGATGCCTGAAATCACAGACATTCCAGGATTCTTGGAGTCACAGAGTTCTAAGATTTCCTGCTTTGAATCCTGGAATGTTTACGTATATAACGTGTGACACTTAATTCTAACTCCAGGATGACAAATACATTTCATTTAAGATGACAATGATGATCAAGTGGTAGTGATTTCCTGGGCTGAAAAATAGTTTAAGATTCAGTTCAGTTCAGTTGGTGAACGAATCCCCTGGGTTCCGTGCCTGGCTGGAGAAAAACAAAAAACAAACAAAAAAAAAAGGGATTTAAGTGTCACGTGGCACAATTATGGCATTGGAGAGTGGCAACAGACCATTCTCTGATTCCATGGTCATTCTGTCTTGTAGAAGTCACTGTTTACAAACTCTGAAATGGCAGTAAGAAGTGCATGTGAGTGTGTGCATGTGTGCGTATGCACGTGTGTGTGTGTGTGTGTTGTGTGGTGCTAGGAACCCAGGCCTTTGTGCCTTGTAGGCAGGTGCTCTACTTCTGATCTCTTTCCCAGCTCAAGGAAGGATCATGAAATGAACTGTTTTGGTTCTGCAGCTAACACGAGACAATGACCCCGCTATCAGAGAGCCCTCTGGAAGGGTTACCCTGTGACCGAATGGCCTAACTGCATGGTACAAGCTATTGATGTCATCTCTCTAACTGCTCTGGATCTTGAAATCAGAATTGGAATCAATATTCTGTACATTTTGTATTATCCTGAAGTGGGAACCCCGAGTTGACCCCGCTGGCCACTCGGTAGTCACTCCATCTGGGCGCTAGAAGGAGAGTTGCCACACACAGAGTGTATGCCAGTTTGAGTCCTTTATTAGCTGACCGTCGAGAGTAGGCTCATGCTCCAAAGAACTCTCAGGAACTGATGCGACACAGAACAGGGTTTTTCATAGGCAGAGGGCAATTACATCAGCATCATGGGATTGTGATCAGAAGCTGTAATTACACCCGAATCTCAGGATTGTTAGAGAACTGTCTGTTAATATATTTTTCAAGAAAAACAATTTTTTCACTGGCAATACTAGGTGCAGGTTGTTCTGCCTCATAGAAGGTAACTTCATGTGGGGCTTGTAGAGCACTAACAGTTCAGCAAAAGGTCAGGTTTCACTTAACAAGGAATAGCTACGGTAAAATGGACGCCAGGTTCCCACAGAGGCCACCTAACAAGGAAGAGCTAAGACAAAATGGACGCCAGGTTCCCATGGAGGCCATTTCACATGGAGGAGCTAAGATAAAAATGGTGGCACTTTGGCCATCACAATCCATTTGGTTTACTCCTTGGGAAGGACTACACTGATCAAGGGTATGTGGTTTGTCTGGTATCCACATTTCTTATTACCAGGAGGAAATTTACTTATAAAAATGGTTTATGCATTGGTGTCTTGGAAGTTTAGTTAATCAGGATCATTGCAATTGAGTATACCCTGCTGTGATCTCTGGTTATGTTGATAAAATTAAAAAACTACCAAAAACAGTGAAGACCTGAAACTATGAGTATCGAAACAGTCTCTGTTAGCCCTTCCTGGGTGGTCAGGCTGCATTACTGCGCTATCTTTCCTTTCTCTTCTTAATGTGATTCTAA
>PVJO010024452.1:0-24371 GCA_004026905.1 Hystrix cristata | reverse complement strand
TTTGTCTGATGGATAGCTAGCAAAAATTTTTTCCCAGTCTGTGGGTTTTCGCCCTACTCTATTGGTGATTTCTTTTGCTGTGCAAAAACTTTTCAATAGCATGTGGTCCCAAGCACTGATTCTTTGTATTGTTTCCTGTGCAGTCTGGGTTTTGTTCATAAATTTTTTTCCTACCCCTATGTCTTCAAGGGTTCTTCCTTTTCTATTCTCCAGTAAATTTAATGTTTCTGTTTTAATGTTTAGATCTTTGATCCACTTTGATTTGAGTTTAGTACATGGTGAGAGACATATATCTAGTTTTAATTTTCGACATGTGGTTAGCCAATTTTTCCAGCACCATTTGTTAAATAGGCTATCCTTCTTCCAATGAGGGTGTTTGGCTTCTTTGTCAAAGATGAAGTATTTGAGTGTGCCTGGGGTTGTTTCTGCATCCTCCAATCTATTCCATTGATCCTCAGGTCTGTCTTTTTGCCAGTACCATGCTGTTTTTAATACTGTAGCTCTATAGTATAGTTTTATGTCTGGGACTGTGATGCCCCCAGCTTTTCCCCTGCCATAAAAAAGGATAAACTAGAGTCTTTCATATATAAATGGATGTTTCTTGAGAACATACTCTTAAGTGAAATAAATCAGACATTCATGAGCACACATCGAATTGTTTCTCTGATATGAGAGACCATTATTGTAAATAAGGACAAAGAGGTGTAATAGATATTATATAAAAGGAGGATGGTGTGCAGAGGAGAGGAGTACTAGAAAGAAAGAAGGGGAAAAGCAGAAAGGCAACAGGGGAGAGAGGGGAATGGGAAAATATGGAAAATGATGAATGAACCTGCTGTAAATAGGGAGGGAGGATGCAGAGGGGAGGGGGAAGAGCGGGGCAAACCAAGATACATCATATATAGGTACAGAATTAATGTAATGAATGTGACCATTGTATGTAGAATGTACCAATACATGTTCTTGGTTTAAAATAAAAAAATATATATATCAGGAAGAGGAAGAAATGAGTAAAATGATGGAGAAATGACTGGCAGGGGAAGAAAAACATTAAGTTAGTGTGGAGCTTTGAAATCCAAGAAAACAGATTTAAAAGGGAGCAATCTCTCAGTGGTTAATTTATGAACTTTGTGAAGAATGAAAACTGACCTCGAATTTAGGAATGTGGTCATAATTGTTATTCTGAAAATATCAATTTCATTGCTGAGGTAGAGATGAGAGAATTGGAAAAAGGTTTAAAAGATTATTAATAAAGAAGATTTAGAGAAAAAACAACTTTTTCAAGAAAGTTTATTCTCAAGAGTATCAGAAAATATGTTGCAAGCCAGTTAGTAGAGTCAAAGAATGTTTTATAATAGCTAATAAAATTGTGAGAAATAACAAAATCTGGCTTGTTTGGGGGATATTTTTGTTGAAGGTATTTGATAGAAAAAGATTACAGTCTCTCAGTATGAGGAATCTCTTTGATTCCATATTCTGTTACTAAGATTTTTCCTGAAATATAAACTCTGCTTTCCAAAGACATTTATTGCATAATTGCACAATGCAGCTGCATATAGTTAAGCAAATTAGCACTGATATCACACAGTCCAAATATAAATCCCTGCTCTACTGAGAATATTTGTAGTAACTTTGAAACTAAACTACCCTTTCTCCAGTTTCCAACAGTAAAATAGTCTTGCTTTAGCAATCTCATTCTTTGTTATAAAATTCAGAAATAGTGAATCCAAATTATCAAAGATCAGAAAATTCATAAGCACTTAGGAAATCATACATTCATATACATGTTCATATTTACAGCACTCGAGAGAATGTACATCTGAGGAACTTTAGTTCAAAAATGTAATGCGTTGATTATGGTTCAACATGCATATGTGCTTGGAATAAACTATTAATGGATATTTTTAGTAACAAAAATTCTTTGCATAAATTTCACCTGCTATTAGAGACATCAAGGAGCTTCTTTGCACTTTTAAAGGTTATCTGCCAAGAAACAATAGCTAATTTTATTCCTAACTTTGAATCATTTTCTCTAAAACAAGAAATACTCAAGGTTGCCTATAAATATTTTTCCTGCTTGTAGTCAGTGTGCAGTGGCTTAGCAAATGTGTTAAGACAAGAAAACAGGTAAACATTACAAGGATATACATAAAGAAAAAATGAAACTGCTCTTATTTTCAAGTGACATGATGTTTCCATAGAATGTTCAGAATAAACCAGATATTAAGCACTAAAATTAATAAAAATACTTGCTAAGGATGATTAAAATATTATCTATGTAATAAGTACATTTCAAAAGCAGTTAAATTAGCATTCAGACCAAGTGAAATAAGAGAACATCTAATAAACAATTTGGATTATTTTACAGTACTTTGTTACTATGTTAAAAAGAATAAGTCACTTTAACAGTCAACAATTTTAAACACTTCATATACATGCTAAATATGTTATATCATTTATATCATTTTCTCTATCAATGCTACATATGTATATTTCTGTTTTTAAATATTAGCTAGTTCTGAGAGATGTTAAACCAGTTCTCAAAGGGCCATATTTAATGACAGATAAGTTGGTATCTGAACTCAGATCAAGGAACTGAGCTCCTGGTCTTCCGCGTTCTGGCCCTCCACTGGCCTAATGGGTATGAATTGTGTAGCTGTAATCCTATGCGAGCTTACGCAGAACCATGAAGTCTCTGTCATTTACAAAATGCCCCAGTGGCTGTCTTATTTAATGCGATGAGAAGACTATGGAGAAAACGTTATTTTCTTCAAGTTACGACTGAAAAAAATGATGTTCTGATAAAGTAATTGTCCTGCTCATGATCACACTGCAAGCTAGGCAGAGTCTAGATTGAGTGGAAATAGAATTGGGATGTATTATTTCATAATGTGAGAAACACACAGGTGTGCGTTTACAGAGAGCAGTACATATTAGAATGGACCATTAAGGAAGGGGTAGGGCAAAAGTCCACTTAATATAGACAAAATAGTAAAACGAGTGCAATAAGTGCCATAACCCAGGAGACAGTAGTTATTTGTCTATGAAGGGAGATGGAATACTGAGATTTCTAAAAAAGCCTCAAAATAACATTGTTTTGTATTCAGTAACACAGATGAATGTTTAGATCAAGAATCCCAAACTCTTCCAGCCCTTGAGCATAATATTCACTAGTATCTGTCACCTTGCTATTTTTGTGTATTGTTTTCTAGCTGTCGTCTTTGTTCATGTGATTTTCATATTACAGATTGTTCATCAGTCTGTGCAGATGTTGAGCAGTATATGAAAAAAATTAAGACACAGGAATCCTCTGGGAACTGCCTTGTGTGCCCTTTATGCTGCAGATTTTCCGAATCCATGGCAGCATCTCTGCTCGTATACTGTTGCTCTTCTTTGTACTTTAATTCTTTGCTGAATCAAAATTCTGACATATGAACACTAATAGATAAAGTAGGAGGATATGTCATCAGATGTTTGGTGCTTTATCTGATAGATGTTCTTTTTTTTAACTAAAGACTTGGTTTTAGAGGAAACTATAAAGATCAGAGCTTAAATTAATGTGATTGAGACTAAGAAAACAATAGAAAGAATCAGTGAATCAAAGAGTTAGTTCTTTGAAAGGTTAAATAAAACTGACAAACTCCTAACCAATATTATCAAAAAAAAAAGGAAAGAAAAGACTCAAATCCATGCAATTAAAAATGAAAAGGGTGAAGTCACAACCTGACCCCACAGAAATCCAAAAAAATCATGAGCACCTACGTCAAGAACCTATACTCAAATAAGATGGAAAACACTGAAGAAATGGACAGAATCCTAGATACATACGAATTACCAAAGCTGAATCAAGAAGAAATAAAAGTCCTAAGTAACCCAATATCAGCCATTGAAATTGAAGAGGTAATTAAAAACCTACCAACAAAGAGAAGCCCAGGTCCTGACAGATTCACAGCTGAATTCTACAAGAATTTTAGAGAAGATCTAATACCACTACTCCTCAAACTCTTTAATGAAGTTGAAAGGGAAACAATATTTCCAAAATCATTACTGGAAGCAAGCATCACCCTTATACTAAAACCAGAAAAGGATCCAACCAAAAAAGAGAGCTACAGGCCAATTTCCCTAATGAATATAGATGCAAAAATTCTTAATAAGATACTGGACAACAGAATGCAAAAAATCATCAGGAAGATTGGGGATGTAGGGATGGTTCAACATACGCAAAGCAATAAATGTAATACACTTTATGGACAGAGTCAAGGACAAAAATCACATGATCATCTCAATAAAAGCAGAAAAGCATTTGAGGATATTCAACACCCATTTATGATAACTTGAAGGAAAAAACAGAAATCAAAATTGATTAAGCAATGATTTACTTGAATTGTCTCAAAAAACAGAAAATAACCTGACCACTATTAGGTTATCCAGCAATTTAAACTGTAGTTTGTCATAAACAAACTTGTTTTTCACTCACCTTTGCAAATGTGTTCTTACAGAATGGATCTTGTTCCAAAGCTTAGCATCATGTTTGTGGGGTGATCAACCATAGGAGTTCAAACATCTCAAAATTGAAAATTTCTATCAAAATCAAAGAGTGAAGAAAAAAGTAGGTCTAAAATAGGCGGCTAACAGAGTAAAGTACAACTTTTCCTTGTGGTCATTAAAATAGAGTGGATTGCTGCTAAGTTTATGTAATGATCTTTTCATACATAATAAATTGGTTCAATAAATAGGACCCAGTATGAAAAACATGAAATTTACTATTTGGTGTCTTGCAAGGCATATTTAATGCCTTGGGTTACTAAGATATCTAAAATTTCCAGAGGCAATTATTAACTGGAAATATCCATAGACAATACACACATATATAACATGCACATTATCCATATATATGCCTACTAGACCTTGTCAACTTTGTCAATATGGATTCCAGTGTTGTGTATCTCTTCTAGATTCTCTGTCAATTTTTTTCATTTCACATGTGGTGTATAAAAATATTTCTAATTAATACTAAGATTTCTACCAACACTTTCAATAAATTGCACAGTATCTGCTAAGAAATAGAATCATAAGTAAAGGAAAAAATAAATGCAATATTTTAGAATCCCATAAGGTGATGGTCATCAGTATTAAACTGATTGCAGAATTGATCCATGGAAGTGCTTTGATTCTTTTGGATTTATTTCTCTCTCTGAATTGGGAACTCAAATCTTACTGAAATTAACTTAAGGCAATTCTATATAAGAAGCAATCTATAGAATTACATATAAAATATTGTTTATTAGTAATAACATAAGTACAGAAATGGAGAATAAGTACTTAAGAACTATAGCAATTTATTAGAGTCACTTTGGTTCTGTTAAATTAATAATAATTTTAATATTTAGTTTGCATTTCTGTGATTATTTTTCCTTTCACATTTTATTGATTTATTTTTACCCACTTATTTTACAAAAATACTTGTCCACAAATACTGGGGGAAAATAATGTTACTTATGTTACCTCACCAGAGATAGTTTGAAAAGCACTTTGTATAGTCTACACTCATTATCAATACCTTTCTAATGTATTGTTCCAAATGCTGAAATATTACTCTGGACTTGGGATCAAGACCTAATTGTTTTTTTTGTTTGTTTGTTTGTTTGTTTGTTTTTGTGGTGCCGGGGATTGAACTCAGGGCCTTGTGCTTGCAAGGCAAACACTCTAATCACTGAGCTAAATCCCCAGCCCCAAGACCTAATTGTTTTTAAACTTAAATATTTTCAAAGGTTTTGTTTGTTTGTTTGTTTCATTTTGTTTTGCTTTTTGTTTTTTGGAGGGACATCTGGAAACGTTTGGTTTTATCTCTTTCAAAAGTCATATATCTACATAAGTTCTTCATAAACTATACAAATCAATAAAAAGCAAAGGGACTGAAGATACAGTTCTGTGGTTGAGCACTTGTTTAGCAAGCATGGATCTCTCGTTTGACCATCAGCAACACACACACACACACACACACACACACACACACACACGAATAAGAAAAAGACCAATAGTGCAAATCTTATAATTTTGACCTAACTAAAGAACAAAGAACACTTGATAACTTTAGAAGAATTACCTGTTGAACCTGTTGGAATTTTGGCATAGGCACTTATGGAGGGGTGTGGTGGAGGGTGGTAAGTACCTGTATAACTCTGCAGGCAAGAGAAACGGTACATAAAAGGACCTAAAGTATCTAGGACCGTTCATTTTAAAGAAGGTCCCTAATAAGCGACAAAAGACTAACCAAGACCCCCAGACCATGACTATAGAGAAGGAATAAAAATGTGTTTGGGATCTAAACGATTCTTAAGACAGTATTCAGGGGTGAGGAACATAAAAAGAAACTGAGAGGTTTCTTTTGGAGATGACAGAAAAAAGTTAGGGAAATAAGTTTAACATCCTTGAGTAAAATAATGACAATAACAACAAAACTCCAATACAAAGAAACCTGACAACTTATTGCACAGCTTTCTTTAAACAAATTACACTTCATTATACTAATATTAGAGTCTTCTCTCATAAGGAATTTTGCCAAGATCCTCAAACAGAAAATTTTGTCAACAAAACTACAGACATAAGCATCCTCCATGTAATCAAAGCTGCTCTTAGAGGAAAATGAAAAGGAGAATCCAAATATTTAAAGTTTTGCAAATTTCCGCCTCTGTCTCCCAAAATAATCTAAACAGGAAGCTAGGGCCGAAAAGGTTGGAGATTGGGACGAGAAATTAATGTTTAATGGGAATGAGCTTCATTTAGTGATGATAACAAAGTTCTGGAGACAGACAGTAAGGGCTGTGGCAAAATGTGTATACATCTAATATCACTCAACTAAACATTTATAAATGGTTACAAGTGTATTTTTCTAAGTATATTTTTCTACAACTATAAAAACAATGTTCATAGGTGTGATGGCTCCCTTTATGTGTTCCCTTAGATAGGCAAAAAGGAGCCTATCTAAGGTAACACATAAAAGGAGCACAGATATTTGGCTAAACCTTATTATGAGACGTCTGTGGGACGATCGTGCTTGAGGGTGACATGTGAATTAGTAGAAAGAGTAAAACAAACTGCCTGCCTGGTGTGAATGGCCTCATCCGACCGGCATGAGGTAATCTCAGCTCTCTTACAGACTAAGATCAGCCTAAGCAATTTAGCAAGACTCAGTCTTAACCAAATAAAAGTCTGAGGAGGGGAGAATTTACTCTTTCTGTCTGTTTTTACAAAAATTTAAAAAGGATCTTGTAATGCAATACACATAACAATTTAGTATTCATAAGCAACTCCACAGACCGGGAGAAAATGGAAGAGCTTCTTGAAAACTTTAAAATTCTGATGATAAGCAAAAAGTAAGATATTCTGTCAACTCAGAATTCTATATCCACAACAATTATCCTTTAAAAATGACTGTTGAATATTTTTTGAATTAAAAAATTCTGAGAGAATTCATCCTGTTTAACTGCATTGTAATAAATACTAAAAGGATCTCAACAGCAGAGAAAGAGAGACAGAGAGACAGGGAGACAGAGACAGACAGAGGAAGTAATATATATGAAACTAAAAGGAGAGACGATAAATGGGGCATAAGATAACAATGTTGAATTTGGATAAAGAGAATATTGGCATTTTAGTTATTCTAAATGAATTAAAATTTTACAAAAGTAAACTGTTTTCTTGCTTTAAAATAATATTCTTATTTTAGAGATAGATATTGCTGGTCACAGTGGTACACACCTGTAATCCCAGTTACTTGAGAGGACAAGGCAGGAAGATCACAAACTTAAGGCAAGCATGGACAACCTAGCGAAGCTCTATCTGAAAATAAAATTTTAAACTAAGTACTGAGAATGTAACTAATAGCAGAGAGTTTTCATGAGGCCATGGGCTTAAAACAAAGAATAAAAGAAATTTAAAAATTATCATCTCATCAAATACCATCACTGAGAAAATCTTGTTGAGTATCTTTTCAGTGTGTGAGTGTGTTTGTGTGTGTATGTGTGTGTGTGTGTGTGTGTGTGTGAGAGAGAGAGAGAGAGAGAGAGAGAAATATTTATGAATGGAATAAAATCAGATCCTTTTGCTTCAGTGATGTCACTGAATAGAAATGTGAACCTATGAAAATATTGCTTAATCTTTGTAAAATAAGCATGGAAAACGGACATAATATTCGTTTTTCAAGCATGGGATTCTGCAATTCAGTCATTTTAAAATTACCTCACCTCTGTGTATACATAGGTAATTATATCCATGGATGTATAGTCATATGCTAAATACAAACTATTCTGTCAACAATGGACCACAAATATCATGATCGTCACATAGAAGTGTAATGGAGCTGAAAGATTCTAATTGCCTGGTGTTATCGCAGGTGACATAACGATGTAGCACAGTGCAAAACTCATGTTTATGGTGATGCTAGAGTCAAACGAACTCTACTGCCGATTGTAAAAAGTATAGCACGTAGAATTATACACAGTATGTAATACTGGGCAATGCTGGTAAATGCCTATTTTACTGTTTTGTGTATTTCTATACTGTACTCTTATCATTTTATTATTTTAAAATGCTTGCTGTAAAATAATATTCCTTGTTAGTACAGCAGCAGCCTCAGGCATCTTGTGTTTACTGCATTTCTTGATTGCATTGTGTGATTGACCATACTGTCTGAATTGACATAAGTACACTCTGTGATGTTTACCCAATGACAAAGTCACTTAATGATAAATCTCCCAGTCTTGAACATGTATGTGGTTTTACAGATTCCAATAATCTGTAGTTTTTAAATTTCTTAAGAATAATTTATTGTTGAGCCCTTTTGCCCAGTACTTTAGATTAATCTATTGTTTTTTTTCAACCATTATCCGTGACCTCAGGCAGGTATAGTAAAGTTGTGTTTATAGAATAAATTATTACTCTATGAATGTTTTTGACATGCTCCTGGGAAGCAGCTTTAGGAATGGGCCAATCCCAGCTCAAGTGAAATAAATCCAACCCTTTTAACCTGATCTTCCAGTGAGTTCCCAGGCAGATCAGATAAAATAATTAATTATATTTCTTCACAAGTAAGAACTGATGTGTACCCTTAAGTACTGGGATGAAGCCTATTATTTTCCTGGCTACCAAGGAGCTAGGTGGGGAGTGCAAGGTATGGACTGAGATACATTAAGTTTTCAAAAGAGTTACTCTTACCACCAAGAATCAGTCTTGAACAGGAATTCCCCAATTTTCCTTGCTTAAGAGTTCTCACCAAAATCAAATATCTAGTGGATAACAATTTTAGGTGTCTCCAATAGATAGAAACATTTATTGGCATTACCTTATTCTTGCAAACTACTTAAGGCATAAATATGTATGAGGCTAGTATATAAAAAGTCAATATATGCAACATAATTCAAAGTTTTCAAATATATTCATATTTTAAAAGAAAGAATGCAACCAAATGTTAACTTTATATTCTAATTTTCTTTTTCCTCAAAATTCAAGTGTTGAAATCCTCACCCCTAGTACTTCAGAATTTGACTAGAAGTGAAATTAGGATTTTTAAAGAGATAAATACAATAAAAAAAAAATTAGATGGGTGCACCTTAAGACAGTGTACCTGGCTGAGTTGTAAAAAGAGAATAGGACAGCACCTCACAGGGGGAAGAACACGTGAAAATACAGGGAGAAGATGGCTATCTACAAAGCAAGAATAGTGATTTCCCCTACATGACACCAACCCTGGTGACATCTTGATTGATAGATTTCTAATCCCCTGAATTGGGAGAAAATAGCTGTGTGTCATTTAAGTCATCCAGTTTGAAGTAACTTGTTATAGCAGTGCAGGCACACTAATACAATTATAGGTTTTAAAAATGTAGTTAACAAGGGCTCGGGATTTAGCTCAGTGATTAGAGTGCTTGCCTTGCAAGCACAAGGCCCTGAGTTCGATCCCCGGCACCACAAAAAAACAAACAAACAAACAAACAAAAAAAAAATGTAGTTAACAAAATAAAACACAAAAGGGTTTAAAAACCAACTCTTACATTTATTAGTCAGATTTACGTGGCTCCAACAAAGTACCTGATAATGGAGGAAGAATTTAGCAGTTTTCGCCCATAGTCAACTGGCCCCAAGGCAGAAACACTGTAGCAGAAAGATGTGATAGAGGAAAGCTGCTCAATTCATGGCCCCTGAGAAGCAGGGGGGAGGCGGTGGGGGAGTGTTGAAGGGAGCCAAGAAAAAAGAGATCAGGACTAGATATAGTCTACAAGATCACATTCTCACATCCCACCCAGAAGTGTGCTTTCCTAATCTCCTCGGTGTCTTTCAAGCCAATCACGTTGCCAATCAAGATTCACCAACACAAGTATGGCCCTTAAAAACTTGGCAGCTAAACACATCTCAGTAAACAATATTCCATCTCCAGACAGAAATAGTAACAAGGTCATAATTCCACCTAGCATGACTTAACTATCCTCTGTACAACAAAATATGCACTAATTCCCTCTCCAGAATTTCAACAGTCCCAGCACATCTCAAAAGTCTAAAGTCTCATTTGAGACTCAAGGGTAATTCTCAGCTGTGCAGCCTTAAAAAACTCAAAATAGTGAGTAATATACAATTGCACAGAGTAAGAATTCCCATTTCAAAAGAAAAGAATTAATAGGAAAGAATTGGATGACAGCAAAACGGAGTCCCTAGTTGAGCAAACATTATGACTGGGAGCTCCATGTTCAGGGTGCAGGCGGGTGGCAGCAAGATGTGAGCTCCAAAGTGCGTGGACAGATTCACCTTTGTGGCTTTGCCCCCCGCAGCCCACATGTCCTCTCTTGGGTTGGCTCCTCTTGCTGCCTATAGCTTTCCTTTCTGTATGTTCCATGCACCGGTATTTTTACCTTCCCAGAGTCTCCGCTGCAGCTTTGGCTTCTCTCCCACAGCTTTGTGCATCACCCACTCATGGCTCCTGAAAGGGCTCTGACCTCCCAGAAATATCCTCCACTAGATTATTTAGTCCATTCCTCTTAAACTCGGCCTCACAAAAATTTAGGTCATGGACAAAATGTAGACAAATTCCTTGCCGTAGTACAAAACACTTCCTTCAGTCCAGTCTTCAAGAGTCTTCATTCCCATCTGAAAATTCACGAATACAGTCTTTCCTTTCCACATTCTTACCAGAATATAGACTATTCTGATGTCCTGAGCTCTCACCTGACTTGCCTGTCAGGCTCCCATTTCAGCCTGGTAGGGCTTCTCCAGCTTGATTTTCAGACTTTTCCAAACTCCTCCTGCAAACCAATTCCAAAGACTTCTAAATCATACTGTCAACTATAGTCATAGTAGTAACTAAACTTCTTAGTATTAGTTTTCTGTATTGATCACTTTTCTGTTGCTGAAACAAAATTTCTGACCTCACAACTTAAAGCAAGGAAGGATTTATGTGGTTTATGATTTTTTAGCGTATGTTTGGCAGCTCCAAGGCTGCCAAAGGGTATGGCAGAAGGGTATGGCAAAGTGAAAATGCTTACACGGTGGCAGCCAAAAGAGCAGAGAATAAGAGAAGACCCAGAGAGTGAGAAGCCAGGAACCAGCAAGAGTGTCCATGGTCATATCTCATGACCCACGCAGACTCACCCAGAAATGTGCCTTACTAATCTACCGGGTGTCTCTCAAGCCAATCAAATAGACAAGCAAGATTAACCATGATATTGTATTTGGAAACTTTCTCAGAGTCATACAACTAATTTATCCAACAAGGATCAAAACTCTACCTCACTACCAAGTAAATTGTGTAGGGATGTCCTTGATGCTCTGTGACTCATATAAATAGTGGCAGTGATGATGGTAACATGGTGGTTGTAAGAGTTTACCAGTTTTTGCTGAAGCAAGGCTAAGAAAGGTGTGTTTTGAAATGTAGCTATGTTTTTCAAATTTCTTGTACTGGCCATATTTCACTTTTTTAATCCAATAAGTCAATGAATGCTATTTTAAAATATGTTCATTTAAGAGTATTTAAGCAAAGCAAAGTCATTTTAGTTAGTCATCTATGGAAAGTGCTTTCTTAGTTGTTCATGCTACTATAACAAAATACCCTAAATTGGGCATGCTGATAACAACAGAGATTTATTTCTCATGGTCACTTCTGGCAGCTGGTAAATCCAAGATCAAGTTTCCAGCAGATTTAGTATCTGGTGAAGGAATCACTTCGCTCATAGATTTTCATCTTCTAGTGATGTCCCACATGACAGAAGAGAAGCAAGATGTCTTGGGACGGATATGACACTAATCCCATTCATGAAGACTATATTACCTTGTCTAATCCTGATTATCTCTCCAAAACCCTAACCCACCTAATACTGTGACGTTAGGGTATGTGGTTTCGACCTCAGGAATTCTGGGAGGACACAAATGTTCAGACTATAACAAGTGTGATGCATTAAAACATATCAGTCAATGCCCACTAGGCACTCACCTGTACTTTAAATTAGTGTTATTTAGCTGTCAGCAACAAGGAAGAATGCACACAAGGCCAGTCAGAGGGACTTTTCACAACACTTTCCCAGCAAGGTTGTTCCATGGAGGGTTTATGGAAAATAGTGGTCAGTTCAGGATTACTAGCAATTAGAAAATTCTGTGATTTAATATTCTGGTAATATTTAGTTGAACATGGAAGAGTTAATATGGTACTAGAGTGATGACTGGTTTAGAAACAGGAGCAATTGTGTTAACTAGAAGAGGCCCATGCTTGGTTAT
The DNA here is from genome assembly GCA_004026905.1 of Hystrix cristata. Lineage (NCBI taxonomy): Eukaryota > Metazoa > Chordata > Mammalia > Rodentia > Hystricidae > Hystrix > Hystrix cristata. The sequence goes on along the minus strand of PVJO010024452.1, from coordinate 11,612 downwards.
TTTTTGATCTTCTTTCCAGGTAGTTTCATCATAGAGTCCATCTCACTGCCATGTTCCTCCAGAGTCACACATGGTTTTGCTTGAGTATTATTTGTATTCCATGAATGTTTTTTGCTTATATTAACTTGGGAACATTCCAGTGTAGCTCTTGGCTTCTATTGCCTAACTGAGAAACTATATTCTTCTTTTTTTCTCTCTTCTTTTCTTTTTACCTTTCTTTTCTTTTATCTTTCCTTTCTTTTCTTTCCTTTTTGTTCTGTTCTTCTATTATCTTTTCCTCTTTCTTTCTGTACAGATAGGGATGTCCTAAGAGGAACTCTGGCATCACCCTCTCCATCTCCTAATGACTGCTTGAAGTCAATAACATGTGCTAAATAGGCCACCCAGCTCAGCAAATACATGTCTCCATAATTAAGAGTCAAGCATAGTTTATAAATAAATAACAAAGACACAAAACTAACTGACTGTAATATTAACAAGTTCCTTTTCAGAAATAAAATTGGCATTTCAAAGTCCATGAATTTTTCTGTGAGGAATTAATTTCCTGTCATTTGGCACCTGAAATACAATCCCTCCCTAAGTTGGAGTGTACAGGTTAAGATTTTATTAAATGTTATTTCTTGAACTACATGCAGTGAAAAATTCATTGTGTACCCAGGCCTGAGCTGCAACCAGAAAATGACTCAGGAACACAGAGCATTAGAACGACTCACTTCCTGGGGAGATGCTCTGTGGGCTGGCAACCAGGCCGGTGCTCCCCACGTTCCCCCAAGATGGCCTGTGGTAGAAGAGTACAGAGAAGTCAAAGGGAACCTCATAACCCGTCATAATCCTCCTACACAAAGCAGGTGGCTGCCCTACCGAGATTGCCTTGTATCTGTGTGCCAGGGTGCCATGAGAAATGAGATTCAGCACATTTGGGGGGGGGGGGTCACTTTAAGATATTTTCTTACAGAGAGAGCCAAAATTGTTCCCATTCTCTTCTTATGGTGATGGTGAACTGGAATTGAACAAGCTTCAAAAATTAGAGGACTCTCCTAGGGCCTTATTGAAAGAAGGCAGGTAATGAACAGAGACGATTTTTAAAAGTCACAATCAGAGAGGAATGATGTAGAGCTTGCAATTATGTGCTAGAGAAAGTTGAACTGTGAAGGGCCTGAATTCGCAGGAGACAAGTATCCAGCTAAGGACTACACTAATGAATTCAAAACGACTGCTCTTGCTTCGAAAATGTCAAAGAATAAGAATCAGTTAAATTATATAAAAGGAAACACAAAAAAACTCAGCAGCTAATGATGGTGAGGAATATTTGAGTCATTTAGATATAGATTTAGAAGACGTTTTTTTACATTGGATAAAGGAAAAAAACATAAATGCCTGCTTCTAAAGTTAACAGATTTGAGTTATAAATCCCTATGAAGATTTAGTAAATCAAGTAAGTGCTAATCTCTGAGGTAGAGAATTAAAATACTTAGACTAAGAAAGACTGATCTCTGTACGGGCAGCCAATATACAGAGTGATTAAGTGGAGAGTACAAGAATGAGTGCTAAGTTAGTTATCTGTGTAGAGCAACATAGAACCAAGACAATGACATTTTGTGCCCTTTGGAAAGCCTGGCTCCCTGAGATATCAAATGCCTAGAATATGCTACTTCACATGAGATAGTAAGAAAAAAAATTCCAGGGTCCTGAGGACTTTCAGAGAAATTTTCAGAGAACCTTTTCAGTTATTATGAATGATTTATTAAAGGTAAGTAAATCTACTTAGTTTTACGTATTGCTGTCGTTTCTATGGAGGAACATGGTAGAGAAGTTAAACAATGTGAAGCAGTCTGGCAATTCCTCCTGAATGCCTGGAGTTTGGTTTTCCAGCTATTTCTTTCTACTCTATTTGTCTCATCTCTGGGGAATCTTCTGCAAATGCCATGAGTACACAGCTACCTGTGAGAAATCGTCCCTCCCCACTATTAAATGTGCTTTGGCAAAATGCTGTGTTAAAGACATTCACACAGAGGTGTAACTGATCAATATACGCACTGAGAGTACTTCAACAGGTGGAAAATCTTCTCAAGGCAGAAGAGTTGAGCTCTAATGGAGGGTTTCAGATGGGAACCATGAAGTAGCACCCGTTTGTGGTACTATCTATGGAATCCCACCAGCATTTACATGTCCCCTTCTCCTCCACAGGAAGCTTGCTTTGCTCCCTTTCCTACCCGTGAGAGGCCCATCCTAAATTTGACTGGGCTGAGTGAGCACAGCTATAGTAGCTCTTGAAGGCATGGTCATGGATGTAAAGTCTTTTCCTTTTGCAAATAAGGTACCATGAACTGAAGAATGATTGGATGCAAAGCATACCTAGGCACAATTATAGAGAAAAGAAAACTGGAAAATTAAGCAAAATAGTAATAGAACTCAGCAAGACATTACCCGTTACTGATACAGCTAAATAAACAGAAGGAAAGGTGTTGAGAAGGGAAACTGGTAGGAAATGGCACTGCCACTAGTTTTGACAGAGGTGGCTCAATCCAGGAACTGACTCACTTCAACTGACTTGAGATCTTCAGTCATACCCCAGGGAGACTCAGCAAAGAGAAAGATACCTATATATAATTTTGGAGAGGGTGGGTCACAAACAAGTGTGAGCATAAGGTTAGTTTGCATTTAAGTATTTTAAAATTCAGATAAAATTCAGAGGTCAACTTGAGGACATGTTATAAATCTAAGAGAGGACTGAGACTCTGGACCAGCTATTCTTAGACTAATTTTCAGTGACAACAGCCCTTTCTTATCTCTCTTCAGATGCTAGGTCAAGATGACTTCTTGAATCAAATGATTTTTAAATTTCTTCTGTAGCAATATCCTTTTTGGATCTATAACCTCTGAGTTTGGCTGTAGAGAAAGATACAAACGATTGGAATTCTTGGAAAATAGAGAGCAAAGAAGAGACGAGTCCTTAAACTTCATTGACAGTAACTAGTGATGCAAACAGCACATAAATGGGATCCAATAAATATTTTAATGCTTATGAGAAGCAGTCAACATCTGAAGGTGCTAAATATGGGTAAGCATAAAAGCAGAAAAATCTATACATGTATAATTAACTGTACTTCAGTCTACTATTGGCATTCAGACAAGGTTTAGGTATGATATTATAGGAGAATGAAAGGATAAGTGACATATGAGGAATGGAGATGAATAGAAGAGAGGAGAGTGGGTCAAAAGAAATAGGGTTGAGGATATAGTGCAAGTGGTAGAGCACTTGCCTAGCAAGCACAAGACCCTGAGTTACAACATGAACAGAAAAAAAAAAGAAAGAAAGAAAAGACAGAAAAAAAGAAAAAGAAAGAAAAGAAACAAGGCATGCTTTCATTTCATTAGAAAGTTTGGCTGTTTTTCTAGTTTCCCATCACTCATCCTTTCCACCTCCTTTTAATAGGAAAAACTATTGCTCCAAACCTTACGTTAAAATAAGGGGGAACATTATATAACCTTATAGACTGTGAGATCTAATTGGTATTAGGTCCTTTCATTTTCCTCCAAATGGAAGGAGAAACTGTAAGACATTTAATTTTTAATTTTTTTTCAATCTATAAAGGGATTTATGCCATGAGTACATCAACTCAGTAACTTGGCATTTCTACAAGAAGAGTACCTTTGGGGAAAACAAATGTGCTCTTGAGAAGAACTGGATGATTGTCACAGGCCTGGACTCTAAAAGCTGCGTTTTCTAAAGCAAAAACCAACCAAGAAAATAAATAAAAAGGAAACCTACCAGACTGTCTCAAAACTGGCGCTCAGCATGTTTATCTTGATTACCTAGTCTAACAGTCCTTGGAACAAGCCCCACATTGGCTTTATTTAACAAGAGAACTGTTTCTACTCACATGGTACAATTTAAGCGATTAGATTGTCATTTCAGAGGAATTCAAGAGAACCAGCAGAATAAACTGATCATAGGTGTGATTTGAGATTCCAATATAAAAGAGTTAATACGAAGGAGTCAATGTCTTGGAAAATGCATGGTGTTTCTATCCAAACTCTGTACATTTTTTCCCATTTCTTAAAATGTCTTACTTAAAAAGGTATTGTTTCTCTGATATGAGAAACTGTAAATATAAATAAGGACTAAGAGTTATAATAGATAATATATTTTTTAAAAGATGGTATTCAAAAGAGGGGAGAAGAAGGAAGGAAAAAAGAAAGAAAGGAGAAAGGCAAAAAGTGGAAAAATGTAAATAAACCTGCTGCAAATAGAGAAGTGTAGGGGAATGGAAGGGAGGGATGAGGAAAGGTGGGGAACCAAGATGTATCATGTACAGGTGCAAAATAACCATGCTGAAAATGATCATTATGTATACAAGGTACCAATACATGTTCTTGGTAGAAAAAAAAATTAAAAAGTTAAAAAAGAAAAAAGAAAATGCTTGTTAGCATCATTAAGAACTTTCTTTGTATGCTGGGTTGATATGAAAAGTGTATGATTTATAGAAAGGAGTATTTCTTTTTTAGCTGGACCAGTTGTTGAATTCAAAAATATTTTCAAAATTAATTCTATTGTTAACAAAATGTCTCAGGATGTGAATCCTGGTTTACATCATAGTTTAAACCTCTCTGACTTCTCCCTCTGTAACTGGCTAGAGAAACTGTTTGTAACTGTGATTCTGTTAGGCCCAACCAAATAATTTCCCAATATAAATTGATTAGTTACATTAAATACACCTGCAAAATTACTTTGCCATTAATACAGATGTGGGAGTAGCACCAGATGTTGGAGATGGTGGGAATTTCTTTTAATTTAGCCCACAAATCAGTGATATTGCTTACATATCTATAGCTTTGTTTCTTTCTTGCAAGCCTTCCTTCTATAGACACTCATAAACATGCTCTGTTCTTCATACTGAATACTTCCTATGGATCTATTTTCATATAAATGATTCTTCTCTAATTAAATATTAAATCTACCCAATGCTTTCCACTTGGTTCAGATTTTATATGTGGCTCCTCTGACAGAAATTCCTATGTTCTATCCATAACAAGCATTGCTTCCTATATATAATTGGTCTTATTTTAAATTCTTGTTTACTTGGGGATGAAACATGTCTCATCTCAAGGCTAGTTTCTATTGACTGTCTTTTCTCTTGAGTGAAACACTCCTTTTTATTTATATGAAGGGAAATGTTAGATTGTGTCTTGGAACATCACAAATATTGCTCTGAATTGTTATTTTACCCTGAAGAGTAGTATGTTTTAAAGCAGAAAGTTAATTTAAACATAATAAATTTTCAAACTATCTCTTTTGAGACAGTTGGCACCTAAAATTCAAGTTTGATTCTTTTCATTTTAGTTGAACTGCTTTGATCCTTCCATGTGCACGTGCGGTTTTAGTATCTGCTAGACATTTGGGAAACTTACACTCAAGATTTGTGGTTCCTAGTTTCCAGTTCTCTTATCTCTTGGGTTTTTCCCTCTAGGTTCCAGATATGCAGTTGTCCAAACTCTGTCCTTAGGAAGGGCTGCAGAGCACCAGAAGAGCGGGTTTGCTATGTGAGGTTTAGCAGCCCTCAATGATATGCAATGGAGCATAAAGCTCATCCACAATTTTTCTCATTCAGTTCTTTCTAATTTTCTGCTATCTTGTAATGTCTGCCTATTTTTGGTCAACTCTCTTTCCCAGAGTTGGCTTTATATTTTGTCACTAGTTAATAGATATTATTTGGGGAAATTAAATATCTAATTACCTTGTGGGTTTTAAAGCATGTTCTAACAGAATCACAAATTTTCTAGTAGGGTTTGGTAGTAATAACAAGCCCTCCACAGTAGAGAATTATATTCTGCTTGACAAACATCCTTTGCCAGTATGGTGGACCCTGGTAATCACTGAACAGATCAGATCAGGTGACCATATATTTGGAAATTTCATCAAGAGTTGCTTTTTATCAGACCCCCAAATCATATGGTCACCTATTCCACTATAAGATTGAGCATAAATGGGATGTCAGTGCAGAACTAAGTCCACATCAGTCACCCCAGACTTCCATGTCATCCTGTAATGTTTTGATGTCTCCCCTTCAAATCCTACCTGGAGCTGTGTGGAGCAGGGGGTTATGATCTCTTGATAAGGAAGGGTGAAAAAAGCTGGCTTCAAAACGTATCACTTTGTTAGCATTTGTTCCATTACAGTCTTGCTCAGGAGTAGCCCTGAAGGACAGTAGTGAGGGGAGAAATTTTCTCAATCCATAGTTTAGTCAGTGCTCTTGTTATTCTTATTGTGGGTGGGGGTGGCCCAAAGTAAATATATATAACTCATATGCACTGAAGAATCCCTTGACTGAGAGGAGAAATACTAGAATATAAGGGATCAGAACCTATAGAAAAGAGTATGGATGAATTTTTGAAAGTGGGCAATAAAGTACATAAATAATTATTTCCCATGGGAAAACATAAGAAAGTATCTATCAAAGAAAAGGCAATAAACTTCCAGTATTGTGCTGATTCAGATCATTGATATCATTTAAGATCATCTCTCAAGATACTGTGCCAGAATGGACTAACAGATGAAAGGATAATGATGACCAGGATAATGTAGATATGCAAGCCCAACATGTTGGTAAACTCTAACCAAGAATGATCTTACTTCCTCTTTGGCTAAGGGTTCAACCTACCAGGAACAGAAGTCTTAGCATGTCCATACTGATAAAGTACAATCTCTTTAGAAGCTCATGCAGCCACTAGATGGCAAGGTGGTTACACTGGATCCCTTCTACCATGGAAAGATCAGTGAAAAATCTTAACTGGAGCTGACAAATAGTCCCTCATAGGTTTGCCTTTTTTATTCCAAGAACGTCATCCAACACCATTATTTGAAAGCATATAGAATGTTTTACTCACTAACACAGGATCCTGCATATTATCATATGAGACCAGGATATCCTCTATAACACAGACTCTAACAGTAGGCACATGGCTGTGGAATCCAAAATTACACAGAACCTCCTTGCTTGGTAAGTCTCTGAATATGCTTCTCAAGATTCAGCTGAGGTATCATCTGAGTAGCACACTGACATCCAGAATGCAAATTTGATCCCTAAATTAATGATCTTGGTATATACCACTACGTCCTCAGTAGGTTATATGTATGAGTCCACAACTGGTGAGTGAAAGCAACAATGATCTTTCTTACCCTCACTTCCAGTGACCCCCCAAGAGGAAATTGTGCTTCATGTCTAATACTTTGCACCATCCAGGCTATAGTTCCAAGATAGGGAAAATTTCACCAACCAATACATCAAGATTGGTTTTAAACTTTAAACTGCAACTACCTCTCAGATGCTTTAATTTCTGCTCAAAATGATCAGTGGACAAGGGAAAGAGTCACCATCCATGCAGTCATAATTGACCTTTATCATCCAGGAAGAAGCTGTAATTACACAATTAGGGATGGAAAGAACATATTTGGCACACCAGTGATCCACAGGGGCATCTCTTAAAAATGCTCTAGCCAGTTTTAATGATAAATGGACAAGTGAATTAGCCATGGCCTAGAAAGCATGTGTGATCAGACTCTCCGATACCTCAGTAATGAGGGTCTGGTTCATACTATCAAGCCACCTAGACCAAAAAAAAAAAAAAAAAAAAGTTAGACGGCATTAAAGAAAAAAGGTGGTAGTAAAGGAGGGTTATTAGCAAATAGTGGCTCAAGAGCCCTTGCAATAGCAGGGACTATGGTTTCCTACTAACTTTCCTTTTGTAAATTTTCTCAGAAAGCAAAACTAACACAAATCTCTTAGCCGCTGTTTCTAGAAGAGAAGAATTTGGACTATCAAGTAGGATTGAAGTAAAAGAGAGAGATGTGGTCAGTACCTATGGCGATCCTCCTTATGCTGATCAGAGAGCTTTTCATGCTGAGAGTCATTCCTCAGCTGCCAGGAGAGTTAACGGCTAAAGATTCACAGCAGCAGCTGGTTCTGGAATTCGCCTTCTTTAAACAGACCTGCTTCCCTGAAGGTTTCCCCTTCTCTACTTAGACACCTGTCCTGTGATTGTTTGATACATGGGCACATAGGCTTAGCATTTCACCTCAGTTCAAACTATCTCTCTAGTGTCATTCACATGGGACTATTTAATGCTACCAATGTGACTCTTTCATATTTCAGCTTCGTCCATGGAAAACCTGTTTCTCCCACATACCTGCTAAGTCATTGCCATTGTTTGAATTTATATGTCACTCCAAAATTTACATGATGATTCAAACTCCAGTGTGTTAGCATTTGGTAAGGGCTCCTAACGACATGATTAAGTTATGGGGTCAGGGGCCTCATGAATAGAATTAATGACCTGAAAAAAGGGCTACAGGAACCTCGCTAGGCCCTTTTGCCCTTCTGTCCTTTCCTACTATGTGAGAACATAGCATTTATCCCCTTGGAAGATGCAATAAGACACCATCCTGGAAGCAGAGATCAAGTCCTAACAAGATATTTACCTACTGGTGACTTAGTTTTGGACCTCCAAGTTTCAACAACTGTGAGAAATAAATGTCTATTCTTTACAAATTACCGAATCTTAGATATTTTTATGACAGCAGGAACAGACTCAGCTAATTGTACACTGTCTTAGGAGTTTCTGGGGAATGTGGCCTAAAATAATAAATTACAGTGCAATTAGAACTGAAATTTAGGACAATAAAAACATAATGAGATGAATTGATTAGAAAGAAGACCACATGTCACATTAATCCTTTTACTAAGACTATCACCTTGTTTCAGAAAAATGTAAGATTAATTACATCATTTTACCTGAAGGTAAAATGAAGCATAACCTAATGGCATGAACCAGAGTGTGTTCTTTGATGGATGCTTTAAATATTTATAGAACGTGCAAGGTTTGTAAAGAACAGTGTTGGAATCACTGCTGTGTATTAATCAGAGAAGGTAACTAACTTACTCCAGGACAGTTATAAAACTCAAATACTTACTCTGAACAAGTTTCCAGTGTTGGAGCTCAGCTCCATCTGCTGCTTTATATAATGTCCCCTAAACATTGAATACTGTCCAAAAACTGTTCCTGATTTCCAGGTAAGTTTTCTGTTTTCTAGATGTTTGTTTGAGGCTTGGGGTCAGGTAGGGCTTGGCCACTTCATGGAACATTCCACACAATGGACAAAGTAATGCCAGCTGCTCTTGGAATTAAGCGACAGCTGTGGAGATCTGGGCCATATGTCATTTTGCTTATGGGCCGCGAGCTGGAGACTCAAAACTGCAGGAAGATGCTGGCTTGTATCAGTCTAAGTCTTAGTACACCCTGAACTTCCTGCTATCACAATAACTTCTGTGTGCAAAGTTTACCACTCTAATTACCCTGGATACGTGGTTAGCCAGAAGCAACCTTAGACAATTAGCAAGTTTTCCTGTGATCACCTCTCATGTTTTTCACATTTTTCTCTCTCAAGAGCTACTTTTTCCAAAGATACTCACTATCTTTCTGATGTTCCCTTTAACTCCAAGGCCTCACATTAATATTATGAACTCATCTTCTCACTTTCTGCTTTTCTCGATTCTAATTCAACTCAGTTTATTACAATAATTGACACCTGTTATAGTAGAGCACCACGCTAAGGATGTGAAGGTAAAAATATGATGGGTACATGATTGTTAAAATATCTTGCACAAGGCAGAAAATAATGAACTCCTCCCTTCGTCGTCATTGTTCAGAGGCAAAAGGACTTAGCAGCATTAATTCTGGTTAACAAAGACCAACCCTCCCAATCATCATATTTCTTCTTGTAATTGCAGGCAGGTCTCATGAGGGCAGGGCAGAGCCAAGAGTATTATGCATCGTGATGAAGAATAGAGGAAGAGAGATACAGAAATAAGAGACCTATTGCTCTTGAGTGGAAACAAGTAACTTTGTGAATAATGCAAATACTTGTTCCTCCACAGAGAATCAAACCATGTAGTCTCCAGCAGAAATTTATGTTTTCTTATTAAGTAAGAAGCTTAGTTTATGTTCTCATGATGGAATTGAATGTTGTGTTCTCTGAACTGGAATGAGAAGACCAGCATTCAAATTTATTCATGGATCCAACAATCTAACTCAGAATACTGTGGTCCATCACACTGGGTTAATTTAATACACAATAGACATCTAAAAACTCCAGAAATATGCCAAAGAACCAAATCTCCCTATTCTTTTCAGGTTGGGCTTTGTGAAATATCAGTGATGGTTGATATTGGGGGAAAAATAGCTATCCCTACACTTTCCACTAGAGACTTGCCTAGCTCTTCAATAGAGCTCATCATACATCACCAGCTTGGCCTGAAGTGCTTGGCTTATCATGATATACCATTTTCTTGCCTATTACAAAAAATAAAAAGTGTGACTCCAGGTGGATTTCATTAAGGAATAGTTTGGGGTTATTTATCATAGGCCAAGTGTCCTACTTCCTCCAAATATATAGAGAAAACACTCAATGTAAGAAGCAGCAGCCACTTAATTCTATAGAACTTCACAGTGATTTTTCCAATTCCTAAGAATCCAAAGACAAAAATATTACAAAATATTATCTAGGACTGAGGATGTAAAGTGATAGAATGCTGGCCTATTGTGTGAAAAGCCCTGGATTAGATTCCCAGCACAGCCAAAGATACATATTTCCGAGGAAATTTTCCTCTGGCCTTGCCTAGATGGTTTTCTAACTGATGTCCCTGAGCTTAGCACCCTTGGAGGAAAGGGCTGGAAATAATTACCTTGATTAGTCACACTCTTTCAATCATTCTGATCTCAGGTCAAGCTAACACTTGACTGAGAGAGATTTTGTGAACCAGCCTCTCGCACTAGCAAGAACTAATGAATATTTTTACAAAATTCTGTTTAAATCTTTCTACTCTGAGTGGAGTCCTATGTGGTGACTCAAATAAGTGGCAGCTGGCCTTGGAGTGCCTATGGAATAAAAAAAAGTCTATACTATTGTGAATAATAATAACAATAATAATGAGGGTTCTTTTAAAACATTGTTATGGCTTGGATTTTGAATGTCGCACCAAAGGCTCATGTGTTGAAGGATCTAATGCATTGATTTATTCATAGGATTCAGAATTAAATGGACTATTAGGAGATGATAGAAACTTTACAATGTGGGACCAAATTGGAGTAAGTAGGCCACTGGGGACGTGTCCTGTGTACATCATGTACCTGGCTGTGTTTTCTCTGTTTGTGTTTCTCTCTGTGTCTCTGCTATCTCTGTTTCTTTCTGTCTCTCTCTCTCTATCTCTCTCATTTTTTTTCTCCACCACATGCTCCCAACCATGATATTGTGTCTTATCAGGGATCCAGTAACAGAGCACAGTGACTATGGACTGATTCCTCTGAAACTTTGAACTATCATAGATCTCTCCTCCTTTAGTTTGTTTTCTCAGGTATTTTGTCACAGAAAAGAGAAGCTGACTAACACAAACAATGAAAATGTCTGAGTAGAGCTGCCTATTATTCAGAAGGATGGGGAGCCACACCCAAATGTCAATAAAGTAACTAAAGAATTCTACTCTGATCTTATTCACTGGGAGGTGAGACTGAAGCCAGTATATTTACTGCTAGGAAGCAAAGGGTTCTCTAATTTA
>PVJO010024451.1:0-24363 GCA_004026905.1 Hystrix cristata | reverse complement strand
AATAGCTATTATCAAGAAATCAACCAATAACAAGTGCTGGTGGGGCTGCGGGGAAAAAGGAACCCTCCTCCACTGTTGGTGGGAATGTAGACTGGTCCAACCACTGTGGAAATCAGTGTGGAGATTCCTCAGAAAACTACAACTAGAGGTTCCATTTGACCCAGCTATTCCTCTGCTGGGTATCTTCCCAGAAGAATTACAATCATCCCATCACAGTGATATATGCACCACCATGTTCATAGCAGCACAATTTGTAGTAGCTAAGTCTTGGAAACAACCTAAATGCCCAACAACTGATGAATGGCTAAAAAAGATGTGGTTTTTCTACACAATGGAGTACTACACCACCATAAAAAAGGATAAACTAGAGTCATTTGTACGTAAATGGATGTTCCTGGAGAACATACTATTAAGTGAAATAAATCAGACACTTATTAGTACACATTGAATTGTTTCTCTGATATGAGAAACCATAAGTGTAAATAAGGACAAAGGGGTAGAATAGATATTATGTTTAAAAAAAAAAGAGAGAGATAGTATTCAAAAGAGAGGAGAACTAGATAGGGAAAAGGGGGATAAAGAAGAAGGTTAAAAGAAAAGTAAGATGAAAGGGGAAAAAATGGAAAAGTGTAACTACACTTGTTGCAAATAGGGAGGAGTGGGTGAATGGAAGGGAGGGGAGGGGAAGGGGGGGCAGAGGGGGGAAAACCAAGATGTATCATGTACAGGTACAAAATAACCATGTTGATTATGATCATTATGTATACAATGTACCAATACATGTTCTTGGTAAAAATAAAAATAAAAAAAAATTAAAAAAAAACTTTCTAGACACTGTGTTGTGTACCCTGGAAAATTCCCTTTAGGAATGAACTCCAAATCGAGACATTTTTCAGAAAGAAAAACTTGCAAACTGTTGTCAACAACTTCTAAAGAAAATACCAAAGGGTATCATTTATGGAGAGGGAAATTTATCTTGGAAGTTCACAGAGAAAGGAGAGAAGGTCAATAAAAGAGTTAATACGTATGTGGTTGACCTATATGAATTTTTACATAAAAACAACAACAACAATAATAATAATTTACTAATGGTATGTGTGTACCAGTTGGGCACTGCACAACAGAACCAAAAGGGACATAGCCTTTTCATTTCCTGTTCTACTTCGATTTTCATAAGGTGTGGCACTTGCTTTTTAGCAGAGCAACCACTGGAAAGGCAGCTTTGTAAAGTACTATATCTTCAACGGAATGCACCATGATCTAATGTCGACACTATGAATTACCTCAAGCTAATGGTGTGTGTGGCATCCAATAGGTTTGGGCCATTACTGTTTCCCTTAAAAATTTAAATATGCAATGATGCCTTGGGACTCCATGTGTGCAGTTTAGGGCATCTGGCCACACAGTTTGGGAAGTGCATCAAAAGAAAGTAAAAGAGAGCCAGGAGGGAGGCAGGACCAGATGACACCAGACCTTAGAATCTAGAGCGCAGAACTTTAGAATTCAGAATTTTTATGAGAGTAATAGGAAGTCACTGGGCAGTTTTAAACATGGAAGTAATATGTTCCAATTTGCATTTTTTTTGCCAATTTGCATTTGTGTAATTGCTCTTGGTGCTTTGTGGAGAACTGACACTGGAGGGTTGCGATAGAAACAAGGGAGGCTGTTTAGTGGTCTGCGTGATGGTGACTTGAACTGAAAAGGTAGTGGAGGAAGTGGTAAGTGGTGTGATCAAAGATGCACTTATGAAGGCAGAATTTACAGAACTTGCTGTTCAATTATACAGTAAGAAAGGCCATGCTCCTTCCCCCTTAGATGTGGAGAATGGTTTAAGTTTAATTGATAATTAAAATGAGCAGTGCTTAGGACAAAGACTTCTATGCACATCCTAGGCAAGGGGAGGCAATAGTGCAGCAAGGAGAGCAAAGGGACTTCCGGGCCTCATTTGCAACATGTGATATAACTCGAAACTTGCAGGGGTAGCTGGGAAACTCTCTGGAAAGGGACTGTCTAGAAAACAGTCCAATTGATGGAGGTTCATATCATAATTTGTGCATGAAAATAAGTATATAATTTAAGAAATTAATTTAGAAAGTAGGAAACAAGACCTTCTATTATAATCACACGCTTTCAAAGCCTAGAACATATGGTTTATACTTGAATACAGAAACATGTTAAATACTTGTTTTTTTTAGACTGAAGGAATACATTTGTTCTTGAAAGTGAGCCAAAATAGACAACAAATGCCTACTTTAACAAAAAACTCTGCTTCCTTCCTTCCTAGTGGACAAGTCAGGTGAGGAGGGATTGCTTCTTATGCTAAGAGGATAACTTTACTGGACTTAGCTTTTATAATTCTTGGAATTAGTCCTAACCCATAAACAATAGTGTCAAATTACACCCAAAAGCAGTTAAAAAAGAAATGTGACTAGTCAAAGGTGGTTTTACACAGTTTTCACTTATTAATTGTAATTTTCAACACACCAAATCACAGCTTTCAACATAACAGAGCTAGAAAAGGGGGATGTAAAGCAAACCCAGCAAAGGAATAGGTAGCCAGAAACAAGACCTATTATCCAGTCATTGTTCTAGAATATTCGCATGCTCTAGGCTCTATCTACCTTTTGATGTGTTGTTTCCTCCATATCTAAGAGTTCGATGATTTGTGGTCGGCATGTGAAATGAGTATTTGCCAGTCTCTGCTGTGTAGTGAGGGACATTTCCTTCAGAAACTCCGAGGGTGTCAGCTAGAATTCAAAACAACAAAAGCCAAAGATCCATAAGCAGTTACACTGAAAAAGAATGCATTCAAAAGTGCCAGTAATGAGTAAATTTGTGATTGCAGCTCTCAGGATAATTCTGAATGCCACTAAGTTCCCTTATAAAATATTTAAAATAACTAAATTATACAAGGGAAGTCCCTGTGCACTTTTGAGGTCTTTGCCCAGTAATTTAAAATGACATATGGTTGTCCTTCCCTTGTAATTTTTGAAGGAAGCATACAAAGGAACCCTTGAGAAAAGTCAAGAAAGTGCGCAGGTACGCATCCAAAGGGCTTAACATTTATGCTCAGAAGCAGTATCTGAGCATAAGACTAAGTTTGTAAAGTCATGTGTGGGCTTGAGAGTTATGGAATTTAAAAAATTTGTTTCTTAACTGAAGATACAACATGCAAGCAAAGCTTTTGGGTATTTAATTATTACATAAAATCAGGGTAAAGGGAATTTTGTAAAATGTAAAGGATCTTGGAAGTATGATTCTACTACTTAGAAATGAGTTTGAATTTTTAGAAATTACAAGAGCACATTTAGACATTTTTTAGAAAGACCTCTGAGCTAATCATCAACCTTAGCAACCAGTCATATTCACACACATAAATAAGAGCACAAAATGGTTTAACAATTTCTAATCTTATAGTAGAAAGTGTAATTTATTATCTAAATAATACTAACCTATCAAAGCATTAGTTATCCAGAACCATCATTATATTTAGTTGCTATTGTTCTAGAATGTTCATATTGTTCCCACTTTATATGCAAGGAGATAAGATCATTGGCAGCAACATAAGGCTTAAGTAATGCCAAGACTTTTTAAAACAGTCAGGATATATAATTTAGCAGATTTATTTTGTCTTTGGTGAAAGTCAGTGCTCTTTAAGAATGCTTGTTTTTCTGCAAATTTGGTTTCTGTGATTGGGTTAGTTTAGATGAAGACATATTTCTAATATAGCTTTCAACTTTGTTTTTTTTGGGGGGGGTCCTGGGGATTGAACTCAGGGCCCCACACTTGCTAGGCAAGCGCTCTATCACTTGAGCTAAAATCCCCAACTCCTCAGCTTTGTTTTTAAATCCTTTTTTAGTGGAACACAGATTAAAATAATAGTGTATTAAGAGGTATCAGCTCTATTGTGATTTAAATTAAAATAATGAAGTCCTAAAAGCAAAGAGTCAGGAGTTTCTATAAATAATGTACCAACAGCCACCACAAAAGGAATGACTGATTTTGTTTTCCTAATTGGAATGTAAGATGAGATTAGTTTTTAAAATGTACTTAATACTATGCCCAGAACTATAATTTTTATTAATATTTCCTATACCATGCAGTTCATAATTCAGTTCTTAACAAATTATTGTAAGTCATTAAAGCTGTAAATATTTTTTAGAGACAGAAAAATTATGCATTTTCCTAGGTACTACTTAGTCATTACTTTAGTTCTCTGTGTTCTACAAACATATAAAATAAAATAATTTTTGGTAATGTACAGGTAATATATTAGGTTGAATCCTTTGAAATTCTGGTATTTTACTGTTTCTGAACTACATGAAAGATTGTTTCAATGGTTCTATTATTTAGAAAATCTTAATAGTTTGTTTATATAGTGATATGGTCTGAGTGTGCCATGTAAGAGGTGGTATGAGACCCCACCACACACAGCCACCCAATCTTAGACTTTTCAAGCTCCAGAACCATGAGCTAAAATAAACCTCTCAGTTTTAGAACTAAGACATACTGTCTTATTCTAACAAATTAATTTGTTGTCAATCCTGTACTTCAAAGAGTGCATGCAATTTAAAAACTTCTCAGGCTTTGAAAGATACTTACGATGTGCAGCAAGCAAACACTTTAACTTGATCTTAATTAGATGGTAATTCTGATTAATATTCTTAAAATTCCAAGAAGCAACTGACATTATCCTGAAGAGGCTACATCAAGTATTTTAGGTAGAAGTTCCTGATACATTACCATTTGGTTTACTTCCTCTTCTGTGACCATCTTTGAACTCAGGGGTGGTGAAACCTTGCTTTGGAATCCTGTGAGCATTTTGACTAACCCCATCTGAACAGCCCCCATGGACTCCTCAAGTCTTCTACTTGTCATTTTTAGTTATATTGTTTGTTTACCTAAGAGCAAAAAAATTTAAGAAAAATAGAGTTAATTTCTGAATACAGGTCACAATTTTTAAAAGCATTTCCAAATATAGGAAGGTTTGGAAAATACTGTTTTTCAGAAATATATCAAATGATTGGAATAAATATATTAACCAAGGGATTTTATTCCATAAAACTAGTTCAGATCTATCGTTATCCCAAAGTCTAAATCCATTTTAGGCCAACTGAGGGACTGTAAGCTCAGGAAGACATGGAAATGCAAGCTACCTTACATTTTGTCACTTTCAGTTTCCCAAAGAGATAAACAAACATGCCAGATAAACATACTAAATAGTTTGCTACTTTATCTGTGTACTTAAAAGTTCTCTCTCCTGACCCTCAACCCTTTAACCAGAATCACAGCTGGACAGACAGTCAAAAAATGCAGCATGAGAAGTGATGGGGAAGAGAAAGTTTAAAGTTCTGAAGTTTATAGTCACAAATAAACCATTAAGCAGTCAGTTGACATCTCCAAATCAACTAAATATGACATTTTCCTTTTGTATATCCTTCCTCAGATTTCTTGCAGGATATTTGTAACCTTAGGGATCCATTTATGACTAGGTGATGATTTCTATTTTTATTAATAGCGAGCTATTTATTATTAGCAAGTTTTTATTTACTAGCAAGTTCTTAGTTTTATTAGCAAGTTTTTATTAGCAAAAATATTTGTTAATAGCACATTTATTATTCAACCTTTGTACTAAAAAAAAGCCAAACTAAAACTACTGGATGAAATACCAAATAAAAAACCCTGAAACCAGCCAGGTGTGATGGCACACACCCATACTTCAGGCACTTTGAAAGGCTGAGGCAGAAGGATCACAATTTCAAGCCCAGCCTGGACAACTTTGCAAGGCCCTGTCTCAATATAAAAAGAATAAAAAACTTAATTAAAAAAGGGGCTGGGGCTGTAGCTCAGAGTGAAGACCCTGGGTTCAATCCTCAATACTATAAAAATAAAATAAAGATTAAAACCACTACAAATACCACAAGACAATAAGGCATTTTGAGACAAAAGCATAGGGGAATGAGATGCATACAGGAAACTAGATCTGAATACAAATATAATAAAACACATTGAATTAAAGCAATAAAACATCTAAGAGAATGGATATACAACTTATAAAAAGAAAAAGGGTCATTATGGTAGACAGCCAATGCCATCATAGATATGTATGGCATAAATGACATTTTGGTCAATGATGGACCATGTTTATTTACAAAGGTGGTCTCATACAATTATAATGACTAGTGACATCACAATCATCTTAATTTGTGTAAATACATTGTATGACATTTGCAGACTGATGCACCTGCTTAATCCATAACCAGAACAAATCCCCATTGTTAAGTGATGCATGGCTATAGACAGCAGTCAGAAAAGGTCCAATCTGCTATAACTGAGTCTATGAAGAAGAAAAGAAAGTAATGGAATGCAACTAATATTTAAAAGTATAATCCATGGAAATTTTCCAGAAATAAAAGAAAACAATTAAAAGGGTACAGTAACTACCAAGGAAAATTGATCTAAGATAATCAGTTTTGAGTCATATCTTACCAAAACTATTAGACTTTAAATTTTTTTTAATTCTCTTATTCTTCACATGAAAAAAGTAAAATAGCCTATAAAGACAAGAGAATTAGGCATCACCAGACTTTTAAAAGGCAACCTATTAAATGGGACAATTAGCAGAGGAGCATATTCTAAAACTTTAAGCCAAGGATTTTATATGTAACAAGCTTTCCTCCAGTTGTCATGGGTACAGAAAAAGACAGAGCATGGAAAAAAAAACCCAGGGAATACTTTAAACATGTTCCCTTCCTGGGGGAATCTCCTAGAATATTGGTTTAATTCAATCAAAAGATGACTGGGGAATTTCAGCAAAAGGACTGACAATGAACATTTCTTGTGTTTAATTAGACAGGTAAGAGTAAAATGAAGTTAAGGACATAAGAATAGTATTCAAACACTATATTTTCTGAGAAAGTAAATAGAGTACAGTTTAAAGATAAAAGGAAAAAAGAGAAAGAAAACAGAAAGTAGAAAAAGATCACTGACTATTGCATACATAATAGGAGTCAAACTGACCAGATAGTGTAAGAGAGGGTCAAGGGGATTGTTGTAGAAAGCCTCTAAAATGACAGCCAATGATACCTGCTTCCTGGCATTCACGTATTTATGTAATCCCACGAATCTGAGCATGGGCTATTCTTAAATATTAAAATTTCTAATAGATACAATACAACATAAGTGATGAGGTTTTATTTTGAGATTAGGTTATAAATCATTGCAAAAAAAAAAACTATAGGTTTTCTTCTTGGGCATTCTCTAGTCTCCCTTCTCTCTTAGCTCTCTCTCTTTCTGTTCACCAGCTGTCACATTATAAGGGTACATAGGAGACGATGTAGTGAGGAACCATGGCCCACCAGCAAAAATGCAAGTGAGCTTGAGCTTGCAAGTGAATTTTCTGAGGCTGCCAATAGCCATATGGATGAGCTGGAAAGTGGATTTACCAGCCTAGTTGAGCCTTGAGATACCAGTCCTGGCCAACAGCTTGACTGGAGCTTCGTGAGAGATTGTACATAGCACCCAAAGTCTTAATCCCCAGAAACTGTGAGATAAAAGTGTTAGTTTTAGGCTACTAAGTTTCAGGTACTTCATTACACAGCAATAGAAACTAATATAGGCACCATACAGGGTATATTTTCAAAGAAAACTACTGAAACACAAAGATTAACATTCTTAAATTCAAAACTAAATTTTAGAAAAAGTGAAGACGACACACCAAATGGGGAAAAACAAACAACAGATCAAATGTAATACATACAATTATTATAATATAAAATAGTACAATTGAGTTGGGACCAAATGCATACCAAGAAAAACAAATGGTGTAACTGGTCTACAACAAGACAAGTGTTTCAAGTGGCGTCATAAAGAAGAATATACCTTTATGATGTATACAATAAATACACCTAAAATACAGTGATCCAAAAGGCAAGAGTCACCCCATTTTTGATGTCTGACTGCTCAGACCTTCCAAACCCCCTCATTACCCTTCCCCTTCTGCCCTACATCTGGGCAAGGCAGTAAGATGTCCCAGGTATTCCCTTTGGTGTCAGCAGGAAGCTCAGATAGCACAAGGCTCAGATTGCTCGGGCCCCTGGTTGTAGCTCTTCTTGCCATGATAAAAGCCAAATCTCTATCCTTTCTGTTATGGCTTTTATCTAGAGTCCCCCTAAAACCTCAGGTACTCATAGGTGGGGTTTTGCAGAGCTGGCTGGATCTAGGGTGTGTGCCATTGGGGTTAAGGGTGTGGGATACTACATTAGTCTACTGATTGGTTTAGCATAATTCTGGATATGGCTAATGAGTGTGGTGGCATCACCCAAAAGGCTTGTAGCCTGGATTGGGATAAAAGAGAAAGGGAGGCTTGCTGCTGCTGTTGCTGCTTCACTGCTGTCTCCTACCTTCTGCCTGCCTCACCACTGACTGTCTCTCCTCTGTGATGCCCCTCTGCCATGCCACCCTGCCTTGGAGCCAGCCAAGTACAGACTAAAACCTCCACAACCTGTGAGCTGAAATAAACCTTTCCCCCTTTAACTTGTGGGTGTCAGGTATTTTGTCCCAACAACAAAAAAATTAAAAGTAAGTAAGACACTTTCCTTACTCTTTCAAGCTACTTTTGAACCTACTCAAGGACATGCTTTGCTCCTCAAAAAAGCCTCAGAACGTGAGTAACAGCCTTCTCATGTCTTCTAGGTGCATGAGTGGCATCATTGGTCTTGACATTCATGCAAAATTTTGGTCAGGGAGCTCATTCTATCTTTGAATGCTGACAACAGAGAAAAATTAAAAAGCAAGGTGTGTGATGTTGATTTTAAAATGGAATTTTTATCATTTCTATCCTCCCATTACCCTTACTATATTATATTCATTGAAATCCCCCAAATCTGATAATACTAGTGGGGAGGGTGAGACAAAGGGGATAAGAGGGAGTGAAAATGATCAAAGTATATTATGTGCACGTGTGAATCTACCAAATGCAACCCGTTAATCTGTGCAACCAATAAAAAAGAGTAAAAGAAAAAATGGAAATCATAATTTATTTCATGCATTTTTTTCAGTAGTATTGGAGATAGAACCCAGGGCACTTGACCACTCAACTATATCCCCAGCACTTTTTATTTTTTATTTTGAGACAGTGTTTTGCTGAGTTGCCCAGATGGGACTTGAACTTGCAATTCTGTTTCCTCAACCTCCCTTTGTGGTGGATTACAGGTGCGTGCCACAATATAGTGCATTAAGTATGTTTAGGGACATATGCCAAATACTATACCTAATAGAAGATACACTTCTTCAAGAGCAAATGAAACAGTTACAAAAATTTGGTCATATATCAGGGAATAAAGAAAATATTGGTAGGTTCTGTAACAGAAATGTTATAAAATATTCCAATCACAGTGCAATAAAAGTAGAAATTGAAAACAACATAAAACCAGAAAGGCCAAGTTACCTGAAAAATTTAAAACCTATTAATGAACATGAATTAAAAGTCCATGAAAGGAAGAAGCTAAATTATAATTTCTGCTTATATGATTATTGTTACAAAGAGCTAAAAATCATGGTGGTATAAATTGTCTAGCAAAATTACATATGCATTTAAATAAACTCAGCATTCCTGCTCTAGGAATTTATCCAAATGGTATACTGGCTAAAAAGCAAAGGACATATAAACAAATAATTTTGGTTACCTATAGGGGGAGTAAAAGAACAGGGCAGAGGAGATAGGAGGGAAAGAACCTTCGAACGTACCTCACTATAGTGTTGACTTTTGAACCATGTAAATGTTTTACAAATCAAAACTCTAAAGAACCAAGATGGGAAAAATCGATTCTTAAAAAGTGAAAAAAAACTGAAACAAGTGGACTTTTCTGTATGTCAAGTTGATGTTATAACCACAAAGAGGAAACAGTTACTCTAATAGATCTAAGCACAGTATTTTGACTAAATATCCTCAAAGGTCTACAGAGAATAGCAGAGAAATTTTACCATTTATTCAATAGTTTTACTAGTGGTCATAATACTAGTAATGATATTTTGAACAAATAAATAGTTTTATCAATATGGTTAGGAACCAAGGATTTCAGCATTAAAAAAAAAAAATTAAAACCAAGGAATTTCCTTAACTAAGAAGCCCCATAATTTTCTGGAAAGGTGCTAAGGATTGATATACTACCACTGAGCTATACTACCCTAGCCTTGGAAGTCCTCATCTTAAATTTAAATTGAATATATGAGTGTAAGCACATGATAAATTTTTCTCTTTTTAAATAACCTTCCCATGAAAAAGCCCAGAAGCAATGACAGCTGTGTAGAAATGATAATCCAGGGACCTAGGCCATGGTCTCTGAATACCATTTTTTGTTTAAAGGAACCACAGCCCTTGGAGAAATGGGTAATAAGAGGTTGAGGTCACAAAATGTACAATATGAACTTGGATCATTCTATTGTACCATACAATAAAAAAGTTATCAAAGGTTACCAGGCTGTGTAAAGGACCCAGAGCAACTTGAAAGAGTTCCCACTCACCAAAGATGGCAATTTGAGCATTAAAAAATAGGTCTATAATGGATTAGTTTGTAAAAATTTGAGCTCAAATGATACTAAAGAATATCATCAGTCACCTTTGGGAATTTCTAAGGCACCAAACTAATTATTTTGGAAACAATAAAAGGAAGAATAAGCTATTTATTCTGCACTTTTTTTGTGAAAGTTGCACTCAATAGTTAATGAGAGAAAATTACTCTTCATCAAAGAATTCCAACTAATAAATGCACAAAAAAGTGGAAGAAAAATAACCACCATTTTGCAGCCCCTAATGAAATGAAGCATCATCAATGCTAAAACAATTAGGTCAGATGTTGCCAAAGATCTTTATAATGGCTCAATCAGTCTGAGAACACCTGAGCCCTCTAAATCAAACTCAACATTAAAAGAGTAAAAACCTTGTCTCAAAATTAAAAGAAAGGCAGGGACTGGGGATGTAGTTTAGTGTGAAGGCCCTGGGTTCCAGCCCCAGTACTACAAAAAAATCCCCCCTCAAAAAACACAAACCAGGTATAATGTGCTTCCCCATATGATGCAGTAAATAACACCACCTATTAAGTACTTTTAACTAACATCTAGACCTAAATCTAACTAAGCCAGACTGCAGGAGGTAGAGGGAACAGAGAAACATATATGCTTTATGAATACAATTAAGCCAAATCCAGAATATGGGAATGTTATAGGAAAGCAATCTAGTTTATTCAATTAATAAATAGCCTGACAGAATAATTATGAATTAAAAGAATCATTAACCAAGCAAATACAAGGGTGGACTTTGTTTGGATTGTGACTTGAAAAAATGAATAGTAAATGATAAAAAATGATTAGTGTTCATTGGATTAAATATTTTTATTTATAATATTACGTACTACTCCCAGAAAACTATATTCATTCCAAAAGACTAGTGGTGCTGTTGTTGTTATTTCCTAGATATATCAATAAACTTAAAATACTTTTTAAAACAATTGTCCATTTTGTTGTGCAGGATAATGGGACGGTGAGTATGCTTTGTTTAAACAAAGTTTTTCATCTGTTAGCGATATGTAGGCAGTGTTTACAGATAAAGAAAAATCATCCCCGAGATTTACTTTAAAACACTTCAGGAGATGGGCATGGTGGCAACACCTGTAATCACAGCACTCTGGATGGCTGAGGCAGAAGGATCAGTTTGAGCCCCATCTGAGTAACTTAGTGGCTTAGTGAAATGCCCCCCAAAAGGGTTGGGGATGTAGCTCAGTGTAAAGGAACTAGGTTCAATCCCCAGGACTGCCAAAACAAAATAAAACAAAAAACAAAATTAAAAACCTCCAGGAAAAATGTGTGTGTGTGTGTGTGTGTGTGTGTGTGTGTGTGTGTGGGTGGGTGTGTGTGGGTGTATGTGTACAGGAGAAATAAGACAATAATGGGAGAATATTGAGAATTGCTATTGAAGCTACCTTATAACATATTTTCCAATTTTTGCTTGTTCAAAAATTTTCACAACTAAAAATATAATATGCTAAATCTATTTTTTTTTTAATGGAAAGGGACTTCCACTACATATAAAATACAGTAGACACACATTCCTCTATTCCTTCTACTAAACAGAGCCAAAAATCCTGGACATTACATGTATAATAAACAAAAGAACTGGAAGGCTGAGGGAAGAAAGCAGATCAGTTGGGACTTCACATCCTGGGACCACAGAGCGGGGAGTTCCCTCAGTGCTTTTGCCTCCTGCACTGCGGACTGGGTGCTGGACAAGCCAACGTTCTGAAAAGGCTAATGTGCATGACACAACCAAGTCCCCAGAAAAGGATGCTCCCTCTAATCAACAAGACACAACAGGAAAGGTGCAGCCCAGCAAAAAAAAAGCTTTTAGACAAAAACTGCTCTTTAGGCACATATCAGAGGAAAATTGCAGCCCCACCCCCAACCTCACCAACAAAGGCAAAAGAGAGACAGACTTTCATCTTCTCCAGGTTGTAACAAGGTACTGCAACCATTCTGCCAACATGGTGTCCAAAAGGGCTGAGTAAAAGCAGAAGCTCCCATACCTGTTAGGCAGTGATGAGGATATTCCCCCACCCTACCCCATGGTGTCGGAGGGGACGTGTGAGGAGAGTGGACAGTCACTATCCCACCAGAGGTATGAGGCTGCCCTTCCCTGCCCCACCACAGTGAGGAGGCCTGGTGGGCAATCAGATGCTCAGCATCACTGAGAAATAGCCCCACCAGCACCCAACCCTGACAGTTCACAGGGTGGAAGCCACATGGGGAGCAGTAATGAAACACACCTACCTCAGTCAGCAACAGCCTAGTGGGGAGCCTAAGCTCGCACCCCCATCCAGCAGTAACAAGAAGTCCTTCTACCCTCACATGTCAACAGAGGTCAAATGGAAGAAACAGGACCTCCATTTCCATCTGGCAGGAATGAGGCAGTGCCATCCTTCCCCGTGGGAGCAATGTCAGAGAAGGGCCGCTATAACATGATTCAGGGAAGATACGGTCTCATAAGCTAATACCCCAAATGGCCAAGTTTCAATAGAAAATCACTCATCATTTCAATAACCAAGGAAATGTCAATGTTAGTGAGTAAAGACAAAAGATGCCAACACAGAGGACATAAACATTAGGATTATCTGACAAGGACTCTAAGGAAGTTATCATAAAAATGCTTCAACATATAATTATGAACACATCTGAAACAAAAGAGAAAATGAAAATAAAAAAATCTCAGCAAAAATAGAAGCTGTAAAGACAGCAAATGGAAATGTAAGAACCTGCAGGGCTCTAACAGGAGATCTGGCATGTGTGTCACCAGAGCTCTCAATAAAGAGAAGGAAGAACATGGGCCTGAAAAATTATTTAAGAGATAATGGCTGGAGATGTGCCAAGTATGAAAAAGGACTAGAACCTATGGATTCAGGAAGCTGAATGAACCCAAATAGGATAAATCTCAAGAAAACCAAGTCAAAACCTGAATATGGATATATTCAAGAGAGGATATTGTTCTGGTTAACACACAACTCATTGAAAAAATGGGTGAAAGATATGAAGAGACATTTCACCAAAGAGGATATGTAGATAGTAACATGCATATGATAAAATGTTCCACATCAGCAGCCATCAAGGAAACACAAACTAACACCATGATGTGATAATAGCAATACCTATCAGAAGAGCCAAAACAGAAAATAGGGACAAAATTAAGTGCTAACAAGGATGCAGACAAACTGGTTCTCTTACTGCAGATGGGAATGTAAAATGGAACAATCGCTTTGGAAAATAGTTGGACAGTTTCTCAGGAAACTAAAAATACACTTAACATATCATTCAACAGTCACATTCTTGTACATTTGTCCACAGAAAAACCTGTGCATGGATATTCGTAGCATTTTCATTTATAATCACCCAAAACTAAAAAAAAAAAAAAAAAGCCAAAAGGTCTCTCAATAGAAATAAACTGTGGTCCATCTCCACCATGGAATATAAGTCAGCAATAAAAACAAAGACCTACTGATACACATAACAACTTGGATGGATGTTGAGGGTGGTGAAAAGGCCAATCTAAAAAGGTCATATAATGTAATTCCATTGACATAACATTGTTTCAAAGTGACAAGATTACAGAGATGAACAACAAATTAGTGGTTGCCAGGCTTTAGGGATGATGATGGTCAGTAGGAAAAGGCTGATTATAAAGAAGTAACACCAAGGAGATGTTCATGGTGATAAAATAGATACATAAAGAAAGAATAAAAGGATAGGCAAAATCTTGAGGCTTATACAGTTTAATTAAATAAAAGAAAAGTTGCTAATAGTAAGTTTTTTACTTGTTATAAGCTATGGGTTCATTCCTGGTAATATCACCTAACCTGATACAGGAATTTTCTGTATAGTGATTGTGGGGTGGCCATACATTCATATCTACACACATGATAAAGTGACTTAGAACCATATCCACATACTGTACCAATGACAGTGTTCTGATTTTGATACTGTATTATAATTACGTAAGAGGAAAATGGGAAGAACTATTTTCCTTGGAGGAAATGTGAGACCAAGGATACATATGAGGAACCTCTGTGTGCTTTCTTTGCAACTTTCTGTGCATTGCTGCTTCAAAATAATTGTTTTTAATATTTCTAGAAAGAAAGACTGACAAAATTCATTATTGAAGAGGATGCTGTAAAGGTGGGCACTCTCATACATTAATAGGTAGAATATAAATCATTGACTTTATTATGGCAATTTGAAGAGCTGCATATCCTTGATGCATAAATGTCATTTGCTAGAGTTTATCACAGGTATGAAAAGATGAATTCACAAGCTATGCTACAATTTAAATTGATGATTCTAGTTCAATAGACTATCTTCCTTTTATCAAAACCCAAAGTACAGTTATCTTATGAAAATCCGATGACTTGGGTCTTTTTATCAAAACCCATTTATCTCTATTACTGACTTATTAAATACCTTGAAATGTTTGCCCATTTTCCTAACACTATGTTGGAACTATACTCTGTAGTACTCCAGTACTCACTACAGGACTTCACACATACAAGGTATGATAAGTACAGCAAATGTTTGCATTTTAAAAAATTATTACAGTAAAAGTAATTTGTTACATATTACCATTTATCCCGCTTGAAACACTCTTCCTCCCTTCAAATATACTTGACTCATCATTCTTGCCACTTTCTGAAGCAGCTCTGGAAGTCCTCTTTCAAGTCTTTAGGAAGTGTGATTTTAAAAAAATATGAATGCTGCTGCTGGGCGCCATCCAACAGAAAGAGGGTCTCATAAAAATATCACAGTGTGTCTTCATCCAGCTTATTCACCAGATCTGGCACCATGTCACTTCTAATTCTTCTCTAAAGTTAAAATGACTATGAAAGGTAACTGCTTTAATAGATTCAGGACATCAAAAACTAAAGATATTCACAAAAGAGGACTTCCAGAACTGCTCTGGGAAATGACAAGAATGACAGGAAGATAGGGGGAGCATTTTGAGGGGGATTAATAGCAACAGGTCTTTTACTGTAATGAATTTTTAAAAATTTAAACATTCACTGCATTTTTCATTCATACTTCATCTGCTTGTTTAACTAATTAATCAATCAATCCATAAAATGCCTTTCCAAGGTCCCCAAATATGTCAGCGGTTGAATATCTCTATGTCTTTATATCAGCTCATCCTGTCTTACTAAACCCTATCTTCTCCTATCTGCCTAGCAAGCTTCTATTCATCTTATTACTAAGCCTACCTCAAGAGTCACCAGAAGCAAGCCTTTTTCTGGTGCACAACGCGCGCTGATAACTCAGTCCTTGCCCATACCAAGTGCACTGTACTGCAATTATTTACTTATGAGCCTGACTCCACCTCCAGAACATAAGTTTCTTGACTTTAGGGACCACATGTCATTGACTTATAGAAAGGGCTCAGTAAGTAATTGTTTAATTGAATGAATATTAAGTTGTACTCATTAAAGAGAATTTACTCTAGGCCAAAACATTTCTCAGAGGAACTATTTCGCTCTGTTATTTTTCTTAATTTAAATGTCAATCTCTAACTTCTTCTAGTGTTTCTATTTAACAGAGTCCAGGTTAATTAAGTGTTCACTATCTATGACCTAATATCTTCTTTCAGAGAGTACTGAAAAGAAAGAAAAATGTATTCTCAACTAACTCTTACGAAGGAGACACAGGTAGGGTGGAATTCGCCATTAAAGCTCTGCTTTTACAGATTTGCAACTCTGGACTTTTTTTTTTAACATTTGGGAGTGAATACCCAAGTTCAAAATTCATTTCTGTACAAAGTTGTGTTCTGTTCAACTCTAGGAACTCATAAGGGAGCTGAGTCTAAACCAAGTTCAAATTTAGAGTGGACTGATGCCTGGTAAAGCAGAAGTGCGTGATGTATGTTATTAAACCAATGAATGCCTCCAGCTGCTACAAGGATGCGTACATGTCCAATTAATTATCATGATCACCATAATCACACCTCCAAACCACATCTCTATGCTTTCTTTTCATCTTAAATGCCTTGAAAATTTATTTCCTTGTTTTATTCTTGAGCCATCTCCAATGCCTAATCTCCTCCTTTTTTGCAGAAAATCCAAGCACAAATGGTTTATTTGCTCCCAGTTAAATCTCAGAACAGTGAAAATCCTTTTAAACCAGTGATTAAGGTTTAAAGATGTAAACAAATCTCAAAGAACTTCAACATCAAACACTGGGTTTCATATTTACCCATGCATCTCACTGGCCCATATATACTATTAAGCAGATTTAAATAAATATGAACTTTGATTGATAAAAATGTTTTCCCCAGGTTAAAAAAATTGTTTTCCTTTCAGAAAATAATTGCCAGCAATAATAAACCGAAACCCTGAAAAAATGTCTTGTTTCCATCAAAACCAAAAGTTTTGGAGTCATTAGACTTGGGTTATAATTTTCCTTGGCCTCAGTTTCCTCATCGAAATAGTGGCAAAAAAAAAATAACAATAGAAAGCCTATTCTAATAATTATCAATTTCCACATAACAAATTACCTCAAAAATGAATGGCTGAAAACAACAATGTTAAAACTATAATAAACAATATTAATTATCGCTTATTTTTCCATTTCTGTGGTTCAAATATTTGGATGAAACTTGGCTGGGAGATTCTGGCTTGGAATTTCTCATGAGGTTGTAATCAAATACGGTGGCCAGAGGTGCAGGAGTCTAGAGGCTAGATGGTTAGAAAATCCATTTTCAAATTGGCTCACTCACAAGGCTAGCAAGTTGGACCTGGCGATTGGTGGGAGGCCTCAGTTCCTCCTCACAAACCTCTCAACAGGGCTGCCTGAGTGTCCTCCAAACAGGAAAACCGGCTACTGCCAGAGTAGGCAACTAAAGAGAACACAGGAGAAACTACAAAGTCCTTTTGACCCAGAAGCCACATACTGCCACTTACACAACATCTACTGGTCACAAAGATCCTCCCAATTCGATGTGGGAGAGGCCACACAATTCAGTGTGGGAAGTGGCAGGAGTAAAGATAGCTAGGAAACTTCTTGGAAGCCACCTATAACATTCACTTCATACCTTTATTATGAGACTTAAATGAGACAGTGTTTGTACAGAACTTCACTTTGCATAGTTCCTCGAATATAATTATTTTTAGTATTGTTCTTAGCATAAAGTTTGGTTAAAAAATACAGCAATAAGAATTGAAGACACAGATTCCATGTCTTCATGGTATCCATGTCTCCATGTCTTCATAGACATCCATTCAATTAACCTAGCTTGCTGGAAGTAAATGTGACTGTACAGACCTGTACACTCATCTTCAATTTCCACTAGTACTATAGAGAGGGCAAAGGTTATTATACTGTGGGATGTTGAAAACTATGTTAGCAGGGACACATGAAATACCTAAGTCAATGCAACATGTCTTTGGTTGTCAGTAGGGGGATCTCCAGAAACTGGCAGAGTGAAAAGATTAATTTTCATTTTATAATCCTGCTTCATTTTCTCATTTTCTACCATCTCTAAAGCTGTTATCCTCCTTGGTTTTCTATTTGTTTGATCTCTCTTAAAATGGATTAGTTCAGATTTCGCAGGTTTCACATTGGCTTCTGCTCTGCTCCCATTGAAATACTTCTTGAAAACAATGTGTAGCTGCAGGATCTGACTTTTATATCTGAGGTAGATCAAAGAGGGACACATTTCAGAAAGAATGCTCTTATTTGACCCATATTGGAAAAAAAAGAAAATTCAGATAGGAGAAAGTAACTTTTCCAAAGTCTCA
This sequence comes from Hystrix cristata, assembly GCA_004026905.1. Taxonomy (NCBI): domain Eukaryota; kingdom Metazoa; phylum Chordata; class Mammalia; order Rodentia; family Hystricidae; genus Hystrix; species Hystrix cristata. The sequence continues at coordinate 6,043 of PVJO010024451.1, read as the reverse complement.
AATTACAAAAAGAACCTCTCTGTAGGAAAATATCAAGTGCTTAAAATTTATTCAAATTGTAGAAGCTTCCAAGCCTGACACAGGGTGGGGAAGAGTCAAGTAATTAACTAAGAGCCACACAGGAAGAAGTGAACAACAGGAACAGAGCGTGCTATGGGTGCAAAAGGTGCTTACTGTGATTTGTGAGCCCCAATTCATGTCATTTTCATGAATAATACCAAGAATCTACAAGTATTATAGTTCCAAAACAGATTATTTTTCTCACATGGAAATTCAATTATCTTATGTTTCAATGTAGTAAATAGCAGGTGTGATAGTTAATTTTACACATCAAATTGACTGTATGACAAGATGCCTGAATACATGGTTAGATTATTATTTTTAAGTGTATTTATGGTGTGATGATTTTAATTCTTCTGGGAAGATACCAAGCAGAGGAATAGCTGGGTCAAATGGAACCTCTAGTTATAGTTTTCTGAGCAATCTCTGCACTGATTTCCACAGTGGTTGGACCAGTCTACATTCCCACCAACAGTGGAGGAGGGTTCCCTTTTCCCCCTGCAGCCCCACCAGCACTTGTTATTGGTTGATTTCTTGATAATAGCTATTCTTTCTGGAGATGGTATCTTAGTGTTGTTTTGATCTACATCTCTCAAATGACCAATGATGTTGAACATTTTTTCATATATTTATTTGCTATTTTTATTTCTTCGTCTGAGAAATGTTTATTCATTTCAGTTGCCCATTTTTGGATAGGGTCTTTAAATTTGGAGGGGTTGATTTTTTTGAGTTCTTTATATATTCTAGATGTTAGACCTTTCTCTGAGGGACAGCTGGCCAAAATTTTTTGCCAGTCTGTGGTTTTTCACCCCACTGTATTAGTAATTTCTTTTGCTGTGGAAAAGCCTCTTAATAGGATGTGGTCCCAAGCACTGATTCTTTGTATTGTTTCCTGTGCAGTCTGGGTTCTGTTCATAAATTTTTTTCCAACCTCTATGTCTTTGAGAGTTCTTCCTATTTTATTCTCCAGGAGATTTAGTGTTTCTGTTTTAATGTTTAGATCTTTGATCCACTTTGATTTTAGCTTAGTACATGGTGAGAGACATGTATCTAGTTTTAGTTTCTGTCATGTGGCAAGCCAATTTTTCCAGCACCATTTATTAAAGAGGCTATCTTTCTTCCAGTGAGGGTGTTTGGCTCCTTTGTCAAAGATGAGGTATTTGATTGTGTTTGGAGTTATTTCTGCATCTTCTAGCCTGTTCCATTGGTCCTCGGGTCTGTCTTCATGCCAATACCATGCTGTTTTTATCACAGAAGCTTTATAATACAATTTCAAGTCAGGGACTGTGATGTCCCCTGCCTTATGCCTGTTGCCCAGAATTGTTTTTGCTATTCTTGGTCTCTTCTGGTTCCAGATAAATTTCATGATTGCCTTTTCTAATCCTGTGAAGTATGTTATTGGTATTTTGATTGGAATTGCATTAAATCTGGTATCTTCCCAGAAGAATTAAAATCATCATATCACAGTGATATATGCACAACCATGTTCATAGCAACACAATTTGTAATAGCTAAGTCTTGGAAACAACCTAAATGCCCAACAACTGATGAATGGCTAAAAAAGATGTGGTTTTTCTACACAATGGAGTACTACACCGCCATAAAAAAGCATAAACTAGAGTCATTTGTATGTAAATGGATGTTCCTGGAGAACATACTATTAAGTGAAATAAATCAGACACTTATTAGTACACATCGAATTGTTTCTCTGATATGAGAAACCATAAGTGTAAATAAGGGCAAAGGGGTATAATAGATATTATATTAAAAAAAGAAAAAAGATAGTATTCAAAAGAGAGAAGAACTAGATAGGGAAAAGGGGGATAAAGAAGGAAGGTTAAAAGAAAAGTAAGATGAAAGGGAAAAAAATGGAAAAATTTAAATAAACTTGTTGCAAATAGGGAGGAGTGGGTGAATGGAAAGGAGGGGAGGGAAAGAGGGGGGAACCGAGATACATCATGTACAGGTACAAAATAACCATGTTGATTATGATCATTATATATACAATGTACCAATACATGTTCTTGCTAAAAATAAAAAAAAATTAAGTGTATCTAAGAGGATGTTTCTGGATGAGATTAGCATTTGAATGATGGATGGTATAAATGTATTTCCCTCTCCAATGTCAGTGGGCAGCATCCAATTCATTGAGGGCATGAAGAGAATAGAAAGGTGGAGGAAGAGAGAATTCATCCTTACTCTGCCTGACTGCTTACACTAGAACCTCAGTCTTCTCCTTCCGTTGGTGTGCCTGCTTTCCAGTCTTCAGATGTGAAATAGAATCTACATCACTGGCTCTTCAATGCCCTGCCCTTCAAATTACACCATCAACTTTTCTTGGTCTTTAGCTTGCAAATGTCAGATTGCAGGACTTCTCAGCTTCCATAAACCCCTGAAGTCAATACTTCACAGTAAATCTCAATCTAGAAACAGAATAAATATAGAGATAGACATACTATTACTTCCATCCCCCAGACAGTCTTGGCCCATAGAGAACATCCACTGTATGCAAAGCACTATATTAGTAAAACAGTATATACATAAATAAATCAAACTGTTTTTGAGAAGCAAAGATGAAACTTAGTGATACGACTACTAGCATATGATAATAAGCCCAGAAGTCTAACTGGATTTTGACCTTGACTGCATATTTGCCCACATTCAAGCTTGGTTCGTATCTCTAAATGACAAGCTTTGCTGCAATTTGATTGATTAAGTGATAAACTCTGATTTTAGTGTCAATGAGGTGGGTAAAATATAAAGTGATACCATTTAAAAAATGATTTTATTGAGGAATATAAAATGCATACAAAAAAGTACCCCACAAATGTAGAGTATAATGAATTATGACAAAGTTCGCACCTGTGAGACAATCACCCAGGTTAAGAGCCAGGTATGGTGGGGCACACCTGCAATCTCAGCACTTGGAGGATTGTCACAGGAGGAGTGCCACAAGTTTGAGACCAGCCAGTGATACATAGTGAGTTCAAGGCCAGCCTAAGATTCATAGAAAGACCTTGTCTCAAAAAATCACCCAGGTTAAAAAACAAAACACTGCCAGTGCCCCATAAGGTCCCTCACACCCCCTCTCATCACTAAAACCTCTGTCACCACTAAAGACAATCACTGTCCTTACCTTTGTCAAAAGCATTTCTTTCTTTCTTTTATAATTCAAACATGCATCTGTGAATGTTATAATTTTGCCTGATGTTTAATACTTAGAAGGATGGAATTTCACAGTATGTACTCTCCTGTATCTAGCTTCTGTTACTCTAATTAATGTGTCTACTTTGTTGAATGTAGCTGTAGTCCATTCATTTTAAGTTATTTATAATAGGCCAGTGTTTGAATATACTGCAATTTATTTATCCATTCTACCACTGATTAACATTTGGGTTGTTTCCAGCTTGAAGCTACTATGAATAATGATGCCATAAACATTTTTGTAAATGCCTCTCCATGCACAAAGGCAAGCAGAAGGGAATTGCTAGATCGTAATGTATGTCCAGGACAGTTCCCCGGTGGCCATGGACCACTTCACACTCCTGTATCACTGCAGTTCTGAAGAATAACTCTAGAGTGTGCTGGGAATGCAACCTCCTGGGATTGGGAGGGAGCGGCTGGGACAGCCTGGGCTTGTTGCCACACCCCACCAGAACTGGATGACCTTCAGTGCTCCATCCCAGCAACTCATGTGATCCTGGTGTGTAAAAGCGATGATGGGCTACCTTGTAGGGTCCTTCAGCTGTAGTGCAAAATTAGATTCGATTTGCCCTGGGAAGCTTTCCTGAGCCTCAGAGGACTGACTTGCAATGAATCCTAGGTTTCCATGGTCCCATGATGACTATCTGTAGGTAATAAACCTATTTAATGTAAGTTGCTAAGTAAGTAACCAGTGCACAGTGAACTTACTTTACAGCATGCATATTTTAAACTATGGCGGAAGACGTTTAACAGTTTTCCAAAGTGATTGTATGTATTTATACTCATATCTGCAGTATTTGAGAGATCTGGTTGCCTCCAGACCTTGCAAACACTTGGTACTATATTAGCAATCTAATTTTAATTATCTGGGAGGTATGTCATTGCTAGCTTATTGTGGTTTTAATATGCATTTCTCTGATTAGTCATGAAACTGAATATCTTCATATTTTTATTTGGATTCCTTTTGTATGAAATGTTCAAGTCTCTTGACTTTGTACTATCAAATTGTCCTTTTCTTATTAATTTGTAGAAGCTCTTTATATATTCTGGATAGAAACTCTATCAGTTATATATTTTTGCAAAAATGTTTGTTCAGGGCAAGGCTTATTATTGCATTGCACTGAGGCATTTCCCTGAAGTTCACATCCAAAGAAAAAGGGATTCACTGGGTTCCCCCTATCCTTGGCAGGCAGGCCTTGATCACCAATCCTTGTCTTAGCCTACAAAGGCTGCCCATCCCCTCAGCACCTCAGTCCTTCCCTGGAATTTGCATGTGTTCTCAAGGAAAGAAGTGGTTCCAAGATTGTGAGTCACCTCCCTGGGCCTCTGCCCTCCTCTAGATTAATCATCATCTCAGTAGTTTTTTAGCCCCTTGAAGTAAGTTTTGTTTATAATCTGTCCAGTCTTTCTAGTAATCCTCAGCAAAAATATAGGCCTAATTACCTAGTGTACCATTGTCTGATGCAAAAATCCCCCATTTGTGAAGTGAAGTTGGTATAAGAGGAATTCATAATCCATGGCTAAAGAATGACCCAATGCAGAAAAAGGAAATTTTGTTGTTCAATTTGAAGATAAAATAAAGCACAACACAAATAATGCCCAGGACTAGTAAAAGTTCACTCAGAGAACTACTCACTTTTTTGTGTTTTTTAAAATTAGTATATGTTTGTAGTACATAATGCTTACATTCCTTGTGTGGAGCTGGTACATGTACATAATGCATCTTAATTCCTTTTTTCATCCCCTTTCCCTTCCCTCCCTCTCTCCCTCCTTCCTCCACTGATCTCACAATTCTTTTCTTTTCTTTTTTATTTTTGTACCTGTTTGCAATACATAATGCTTACAGTCCTTGTGTGGAGTTGGTACATGTATACAATACATCTTAATTCCTTTTTTCATCCTGTTTTCCTCCTCACCCTCCCCCCTCTCTCCATCTCTTGATCTCTTTCCCCTTTTAGAAAGATCTACCTGCCAACTTCCTATCATCTACAGTGGTACCTTGGTTCATGAATTTAATTTGTTCCATGATTTTGGAAAAGATGGCCACATTTGTGCTTATGTGAGAAAAACACCCATAGTCATATTTGTCACCCAATGTAGTGTTTGCAAATGAAAGCAAAGTTTTGTTGAATGCTTTTGTTTGTCAACCAAATAGTTCACAGGCAAAGTATTTGTGAACCAAGGTAAACTCTTTTATTTTGCTTTCTCTTTATACTTTGGGCTTCTCATATAGGCTTGTATGTCTGATTCATTTCACTTAACATTATGGTGTCAAGGTGCAGAGAAATTCTACTTTACCCTAAAAAGAATGGCCATCATCAAGAACTCAAACAGTAACAAATGCTGGCAAGGTATGGGGAAAACGGAATTCCTCTACACTGTTGGTGGGAATGGAAACCAGTACAATCACTTTGGAAATCAGTTGAGATTCCTCAAAATGCTGAAACTAGAAATTCCATTTGACTCAGCTAGTTCCCTTCTGGCTATCTTCTCAATAGTGTTAAAGACATATTACAGTGATACTTGCATACCTATGTTTATAGCAGCACAATTCATAATAGCTAAATCTTGGAAGCAGCTTATATGTCCATCAACAGATGAATGAATAAAGAAAATGTGGTATTTACTCACACTGAAATACTATTCAAATATTTTATTTATTTATTTATTTATTTTTTTAATTTTAAACCAAGAACATGTATTGGTACATTCTACATACAATGGTCACATTCATTACATTAATTCTGTACCTATACATGATGTATCTTGGTTCTCCCCC
>PVJO010024450.1:0-24356 GCA_004026905.1 Hystrix cristata | reverse complement strand
ATGTGTGTCTACTCAAAGTTCACTAAGCAGGTCTTTCATTATGGTCATCATCTCTGACTTAACTTGGCCAATTATTTCTAATCTGATGTTCTCTATAACCTCATCCATCTGTTTTTTTTAACTTCTGCTGCTATCATTTCTGAAAGTTTGGTTGAGTGTTTTCCAATTTCCTCTATTTCATTGTCCTCTGGATTTGTTCTGGATAAGCTGGGGGTCTGGGGTTGTATTTTACTTCTGGGTCTCGACATTTTCTTTCTTTTTATTTTTTTTTTTGGTACCTATATGTATTTCCCCCCTTTTAGTTTCAGTGTTGATTTTTATATTTTGATTATAGGAGGTTGCTTGAAGACAAATATCAATACTTTTTAGGAGAGTCCTGTTTGTTCAGTGTCTTCTAGGCATATGTGATTCTTGGCTCTCATGGTTGTCTCAAGACCCTGCAAGCTCAAGCCTCCTGCCCACGATGGAGTCCAGAGCTGTCTTCCCCGGGAGGGGGTGGAGCCAGCACAGATCCATGCCGGGAAGCGGCCTGACCTGCAAGCTCAAGCCTCCTGCCCATGATGGGTCCGGAGCTGTCTTCCTCAGGTACATGTTTGAAAAATAAAGTCAGATAATGTATTTGGTATCCAAGGTAACTTGACTCAAACCCAAGGAAACGATGAGATTGACGACCAACCTCAGTTGCCAACAGCTCTGAGGCTCTGGGTGTTGTCAGCTTCTCTTCTGGGTTACAATATTATCAAAAGCAGCGAGAAGGTCTTCAATTCTGAGGAGCATTACTATCTTGCTACCAATTTGCTGAACTAGGATTCCTGGCCAAAACCTGCCCTTACCGGTTAGTAAGAGTTTATCGGCCAAAACAATCTCTAAAAACAGAAATTTATGGGATAAAAAATTCCTGATTTAAAACTTACTAAATATAAGTAGTCCAATGCTGGCAGAAGGAGACATATATTATATATTAGAACTTAAAATCTATAAATTAGAATCTAATCTATATTAAAATTGAGAGTCCATATATCAGAATCATACATATGTATATTAGAATTCAGAGTTCATAAACAAACCCATATAACTAGTGTTCAACTGATTTTGATTTTGACGAGGGGCAAGCCCATTCAACAAAGAAAGAATTGAACAGTCTTTCCAACAAATGGTGCGGGGGCAGTTGAAAATACACACACAAAAATTGGAATCAGACACCTACCTCACAATTAAAAAATTAACTCAAATTGGATCAAATACCTAAATGTAAAATCTAAAATTATAAAACTCTTAGAAGAAAACAAAAGTCTAAGTTTTTGTGACACTGGGTTAGGCAACCATTTCTTAAATATGATACCAAAAACACATAAAAAAATAATTTGGACTTTGTCAAAATTATGAAGTATTGGGTATCAAAGGAACATTGTCAATAAAGTGAAAAGACAGACCACATAAAGGGAGAAAATACTTCCAAATCACTAATCTGACAAGGGATTGATACCTGGAGCATATAAAGAACCCTAAAATTACGTTTTTTTAAGTGGCCAAAGGACTTCAACAGACACAAGTACGTGAAAAAGCTATTTAACAGCACTAATATTTCAGGAAATATAAAGCAAAACCACAATGACATACCACTTCACATCTGCTAGGAAGGCTATTTTAAAAATACAGAAAATAACAAATGCGGACAGGGAAGTGGAGAAAATGAAACTAGAACCTTTCTGTACTGCTGAGGAAAATGTAAATGGTGCAGAAGGTATGGGAAACTACTTGGCAATTCTTCAAAAAATTAAATGTAGAGTACCATATGATATACCAATTCTACTCCTAGGTACATATTCAAAAGAAAACTTAAATGGTCTTACACACACACACACACAAACACACACACACACACATCTGTATGACTCTTCATAGCAGCATTATTTAGAATAACCCAACACTGAAAATCCAATTGTTCATCAACTGATGAGTGGAGAGACAAAATGTGATGTGGGCATTTAACAGAATATATTCAGCACTAAAAACAGAGAAAAAGCAAGGCATGGTGGTGCATGCCTGTAATCCCAGTAACATGAGAGGCTGACACGGGAAGATCACAAGTTCGAGGCCAACCTGGGCAACACAGCAAGATTCTGGCTCAAAAAGTAAAAAGGGCTGGGGGTGTGGGCTAGAGGTAGAATGACCCCAGGTTTGATCCCCAATACCACTAAAAACAGAATGAAGAAATGGTACATGATACATTATAGGTAAATCTTGAAAACATTGTCCTAATTAAAAGAAATAAGACACAAAAGATCACATATTTTCCAAATCCATTTATATGAAATACTCAGATAGGCAAATCCATGGAGAAAGAAAGTAGATTAGGTAGATTAGCACTAGAGGAAATGGAGCAATGGGCAGTGACTGCTTAATGAGCATAGGGCTTCTTTCCTTCATTTTTTTGGAGTGATAATAATTTCACTAGTGACAGCCTTTAATCCACTCAACAAATAAGAGTTAACTGTGAACTGGATATTGTGCTGGGAACTGAGGATAAAATGTCAGTTTGACCAATACTGTCCCTGCCTCACGGATCTTACTATTGAGTCTATACATTTATCTATCTAAACTCCCACAATCAGCCCAGCCTGCCATTGTGAATCAATTAATCCCACGCTCCTGCTATGACCAGATGTCTTATACTAGCCCAAGATACTCTAGAGGTTGCTGTTGAGTCTTAAATATTATAAATTATACATTACATTCATAATTTCTGGCAGTTCCTAGACTTTTGGCAAAATAATTTCAATCTTTACACTATGTTTTTCATGCATGCGTGTCTGTGTGCTCATTTCCACTTTTTAGAAGGACACTACTCATTCCAGAGTAAGATCCATCCTACTCCATTATGCAGTCATCCATAGTAGTACCCCCTTCACCATGGTTTCATTTTCTGTGGTTTCACTCACCTACAGTCAACCAACGGTCTGAGAATATAAAATTACAAATGTCAGAAATAAGCAATTAAGGAGTTTTAAATCATGCACTGTTCTGAATAGTGTGATGAAATCTTGTACCATTCCATTCTGGCCCGCTGGAACATAAATCATCCCTATATCTAGTGTATGCATGCTATCTATGCTACGTACCAATTAATTACTTAGTAGCAATCACAGTTACCAGATCAACTCATCATGGTATTGCAGTTCTTATATATAGGGTTTGGTTTTAGACATCCATTGGAGGTCTTAGAATGCCCCCATGATGAAGACAACTACTATAATGAAATCTACAACAACCCTATTTCCACAATAACATTCTGAAATACGGGGGGTTAGTTCTTTAGCATGTGAATTTTGGAGGAATAAAGTTCAATCCATAGGACACAAACACACGCACTCAGGATGTGAATGAAATTAGATGTAATGATATCTCTAAAAGATGGAAAGGGTAACTTAATTTTTCCCTAGCTCTGGAAAAGGCTACTGAGGTTCAAAGAAGTTATGGGATCAGGGGCTCGGGTCTCAAGGCTTTCAATTGGGTATACTGTCTCCTCTTTTGGAGCAATGTAACTCTTCTTGTGTCATCACTTCAGCTGTTATAACCACCAACGAGCCGTCAGAGTCCTGAAGGTTCTGACCGTGGCCAACCCAGGTAGAGAGTGAGTGGGCAGCCCCTGAGCATTTCTCAGACAGTGCTGACAGCAGCTGACAGCAAAACAGGCACTAGGATAAGAGCCTGGCCCAACACATGGCACTCCTCTCAGGATGCCTGTTCTGCCTGCTTTCTTCAACAGCTGAGAGCTGCTGGCAGCTGTGGCTGCAGAGAACCAACAAGTTGAGGCCATAGGAACTAAATCCAACACATTTGCAAGTGAAGGGACAAACTGCCCATCAAGTCAATTCCATTAGAGATTGCTAGTTATTATGTTTCTGTGTCTTCGAAAATCTTTCCCAGACCCAAATTTAATATACTGAGGCAGTATCTACAAATCAGATACAGTCTAGTCTTTCAGCTAGCAGGTCACCAGAAAATCTTCTAAACTATCTCAAAATTACTCCCTTCAAAATAGTGCCAAAATAGAAAAGCAAAACCAGTGCCTTAAAGAACACGGGGAGGCAAGCAGCTGTGCAAAAACTCATATAAATGCATGACATATAAGTGTTACTTTCCAGAGATGGATCACAGAAATATGGACACCCAGGCCACTCAGCTGAAAATTAGAAGCAGAAAGAGGATTCGTATCATTGCTAGTAGCTATTCGGAGGTAGTGGTACAGACTCCCTGAAAGGGAGCCAGGGGACAGAAGCACTGTCCCTGCCTCGGCACAGACTGCAGAACATCAGCTAAGTTCCATCTCCCTGAGCCCCACTTTCCCTGGTCATGAAATGAAGGGTAGGATTTAAAGATGTTCGATGTCCCTTCTGATTCTGACCTTTTTGTCTGGGAAGAAAACCAGGTAAATAAATTAGCAGCATGTTCTCTAAATGAAGAGCAGGTTCCAAAGAGGCACGTAGCTTCCACTTTGCTGAAAGCCACCGAGTCCCGGTAAATGCCCCTCCCAAAGTGCTACCTCAGGCCTGAAGGTGGAGATAGGAAGGCTGAGACACCACACAATACTGACCCTGATCTCTTGAGAACATGGGAGTCAGCAGCCCCAAGCACAAGGGTAGCTCAGTCATTGTTGGATATGGAGACAACACAGGCCACAGTGGCACAGGCTGACAGAGGATGGGAGGTGGGGAAGGGCGACCATCATGTAGACAAGGCGGGTCAAAGAGTAATGCTTACCACCAAAAGGCTGCACGAGAACCTCACAACTAGTCATTCAAGGAACTGAAACTCCAGAAAGGAGAAATTATAACCAGTAATAAATATCTATTCTAGAGTTTTCAGACTGGCCATTAGTGGGCCAGAATTGGGCAGGAGACCTGTTTTGTTTGGCCTACATGGTGCTTTCCAAAAAATTTAGTTTCTCACTTTGAAAGACTGGTTAGAAATTTTATATAAAATGTGCATTTAAAGCTTCTCACAATATCACTGGGCCTACACTCTTGTCTGGCCACCATCAACTGGAGCTGAAGAGCACGTGCCTCCCTCACAACAGATGAGAAAATTCTTCCCAATCTGTCACAGGCTCAGTCCCCATCTTTACTAATGTGTGGTTGTTCTCTGGGCTCTACTAGGAATAAAGCAAGTAAAGCCCAATCACAACTGTGTTGCATTTGGAGAGACACAGAAATGAGTTTTGTCTCTGCCAGGCTTCATGTTCCCAAATAATAACCATGAACCAGTGAGGAGCACCCATCAAAATATCAATCAAAAAAGATAATGGAAACAAACTCAATGACCACTTGGAAAGAAACTACTGCATAAAAAGTAGAAGATCCATGCTGCAAGAATACTATGCAACTACTGAAAATAATAAGATGACCTGTGCTCAGTCAAGGGCAATTTCTGCCCCCATGGACATTTGGTAATGTCTGGAGACACTGTCAATGTGGAGTAGCAGGTATGTACCATTTCAGTATAACACACAAAAATCCACACTTGAGAATGTGAGAAACAACACTGTGATATGATTTGCAGTAAATTAAATATTTTTGGATCTATATGCACAAAATGTTACATGAAAGAATAGGTCACCAAATGTTAATGGTAGTAATCTCAGAGCGTTGCCATTCTGGGTGATTTCTTCTTTCCACTTTATTCTGCTTGGCATTGTGCAACTACTTTTTAAATGAGCATGAATTATTTACATAATCAGACAAACAGAGTAAAGATGTTCTTCACTGTGAAAAGAATATATAATTCACACACATCACCTTCAATAATAAATTTATTTACCACTTCACCAAACCTTATCCCTGTGCCATTAATAAGGACAATCATAATTGACTGACATTGCTCTTTTTACTACTCAACCTCAAAAAGGTCTTGCTCACAAGGAACAAAGAAAGGGAAGTCCAGAGTCAGCACCTGACAGAGTCACAAAGAAATCAGTGATGACCAGCTTCCCCTCACCCTCTGCTAGCCAACAAGTTTCCTGAGTAAAAAGATTTCCCAAAAAGACAACAGGGCACAAAGATATGGGCCCTACATATAATAAGCTGACACACTGTTTAGGAGATTATAAAACAAAGCAGAGCTTGGTGATGGGATGCGAACTGAAAACAAATCCTAGACCTGTCATTGTCACTGCCCAGCTGATCCTAAATATGTGTGTACCCTTCGATGGAGAATAGCCAAATGATTATATGCCTGGCTTCAAGTCAACCTCCCTGTCTTTATATGATGCCAAGCACCTTGTGGTCTAAAAATCAGGACTGTCTGCAGCCTCAGAGACTCCAAAGAGCTGGGGCTTATTCCCAGTACATCTGTTCCTGGGGAAGCAGGTACCAGATTAGGGACAAAGACTGCTCTGTGAGTGAGTCTTAGCTTCCCTTGGCTGGCCTGGCATCATGGTTGAGTGTGAAGCGGCTTCTGCCCACCGCCTAGCCTCTTGTACAATTGTTCTTTCCCTAAAATCTATGGGTTGCTGTGTATTTGTAGAGAACTATATGAGCATGTAGAACTGATTTTTATGTGATCATAGGTAAGAGTTATGACTGTACACATCGATAGGCAAGAATTTCAGGCCAAATGGGAGAATGTTTGGGAATCAGTGCAAGAATGTGTATTTAGCAATAAAAATATCATATATACTGTACTATTCAGTAAGTTAAACTTCAAGGTAAAGAAATTAGCCAATGTGCAGAAAAATAAAATGAGCTTCTGAGCCATGCTGTGCAGCATGCATTATGCTACACATTTTTCAGGAAAGTCTTCAATACTCATAAAACACATACATAGAATTCTCATAGTTTTCATTTAACAGTTGAGGAAGGTGAGGTCCAAAGTATTTAGACCTATCACCCAGATCCACCCATCAATTACATGCCAACGCCCAGATTCAACCCATACCAGTTTCAATATAACACTGTTTCCATTACACCATGCTTTCTCCATGTTTACTCCTGCTAACAGATGTCCCTAAGAAAGGCCAGCTTGCATGGTGAATTAGAACCGCTATAATCAAAAGCTGTTGTTTTCTGGAGATAATGCTTATACTAAATATATGTGTGCCTTTTAATGGATAATAGCCAAAAGATTATATGTTATTAGGTAGGTTAGGTGTAATAACTGAATATCTGGAGATTCACTTGAATGAAACTGGTTTTATGATTATGAGCATAACCAGTAGCATTTCACTTTTAAAATTTTTCTGAAAGTGTGATAAAATAGCCGATGATGTTGGGATAAATAGAAAAACCTAAGGGAGGTTATTATCAGTTTCATATCTAAAGTTCATACAGGGATTGCTAATTCTATTTATTGAAGTACAAAGTAGTGTTCATTATAATTGAGACCTCATGTGAATTATCTGTGATGGGCAGGTTAGCTTCAAATTAACATGCCCCAAGCTTGTGAGTCTCAGCTGGATTCTGTTAACGCAGCTTCTCATTAAATACAGGAATGGGTCTCTAGGAACCAGCCTTGCTTTGGTTGTGATGATTGTTTTGCTAATTCATAAACAGTGTTTCTCAATAGTTTTTGCACCTTTTAAAAATTTATTATCCACTTGGTGAAGTTAGCAGTTCCCATTTAAAATGTAACAACTGGATATTAACTGCTCTTATTCATGATCTCTATCACTCCAATGATAGACTCTGTCTTCAGAGTATTTTCATAAAGCAAAGTTTGTTCACCTATTTGTTGTAGTTTTATTTAAGAAAATAACATGGTTTTGTTTTGTCCAATTCGGCATGGCTTTGTCTTAACATTGCGTTGTAATAGTAAACATGCTTTTCAAACTGCACATAACCCACCTATGCTTTCTTCAGAAAAAATCCTAGCTGGATACAAAGTCAACACCCAAAAGTCAATAGCATTCCTATATACCAATAACAAATTCACTGAGAAAGAAATAAGAGAAGATATTCCTTTCACAATCACATCAAAAAAAATGAAATACTTAGAAATCTATCTAAAAAAGAAGTAAAAGATCTCCTCATTGAAAACAACAGTACTCTAAAAAAGGAAATTGAAAGGGATTTCAGACAATGGAAAGACATCCCATGTTCTTGGATAGGAAGAACCAACATAGTGAAAGTGGCCATACTTCCTAAATTACTATACAGATTTAATGTAATTCCAATCAAAAAACCAATAACATACTTCAAAGAATTAGAGAAATCAATCATGAAATTTATCTGGAACCAGAAGAGACCAAGAATAGCAAAAACAATCCTGGGCAACAGGAATAAGGCAGGGGGCATCACAATCCCTGACTTGAAATTATACTATAAAGCTACTGTGATAAAAACAGCATGGTACTGGCACAAAGACAGAACCAAGGACCAATAGAACAGGCTAGATGATGCAGGAACCAACTCCAAACACATTCAAATACCTCATCTTCAACAAAGGAGAGAAACACCCTCACTGGAAGAAAGGCAGCCTCTTTAATGAATGGTGCTGGAAAAATTGGCTTGCCATATGCCAAAAAATAAAACTAGATACATGTCTCTCACCATGTACTAAACTAAAATCAAAGTGGATCAAAGATCTAAACATTAAAACAGAAACACTAAATCTACTGGAGAATACAATAGGAAGAACTCTCAAAGACATAGGTGTAGGAAAAAAATTTGTGAACAGAACCCAGACTGCACAGGAAACAATACAAAGAATCAGTGCTTGGGACCACATCCTATTAAAAGGCTTTTGCACAGCAAAAGAAACACCAATAGAGCAGGACAAAAAGCCACAGAATGGGAAAAAACTTTTGCCAGCTGTCCTTCAGACAAAGGTCTAACATCTAGAATATATAAAGAACTCAAAAAAAATAAAACTCCCCAAATTTAAACACCCAATCCAAAAATGGGCATCTGAAATGAAGAAACATTTCTCAGATGAAGAAATAAAAATAGCAAATAAATGTATGAAAAAGTATTCAACATCATTGATCATTCCAGAGATGCAAATCAAAACAACACTAAGATTCCATCTCACTCCAGAAAGAACAGCTATTATCAAGAAATCAACCAATAACAATTGCTGGTAAGGCTGTGGGGATAAAGGAACCCTCCTCCACTGTTGGTGGGAATGTAGGCTGGTCCAACCACTGTGGAAATCAGTGTGGACAGGCCTCAAAAAACTACAACTAGAGGTTGCATTTGATTCAGCTATTCCTCTGCTTGGTATCTCCCCAGAAGAATTAAAAACATCAGACCACAACAATATATGCATAACCATGTTTATAGCCACACAATTTATAATAGCTAAGTCTTGGAAACAACCAAAATGCCCAACAATTAAGGAATGGCTAAAGAAGATGTGGTTTTTCTACACAATGGAGTATGAGTCTGCCATAAAAAAGGATAAACCAGAGTCATTTGTAGGTAAATGGATGCACCTTGAGAACATACTCTTAAATGAAATAAATCAGACACTTATCAGTATACATCAAATTGTTTCTCTGATAAGAGAAATCATAATTGTAAATAAGGATGAAGAGGTATAATAGATAATATGTAAAAAAAAAAGATAGTATTCAAAAGAGAGGAGAACTAGATAGGGAGAAGGAGGAAAAGAAGGAAGGGGAAAAGAAAAGAAAGGAGAAAGGGAAAAAATGAAAAAATGGAAATACACCTGCTGCAAATAGGGAAGTGGGGAAACAGAAGGGAGGGGTGGGGAAGAACAGGGGGAACCAAGATATATGATATACAGGTACAAAATAACCATGTTGAATATGATCATTATGTATACAATGTACCAATACATGTTCCTGGTAAAAATAATAAAAATTTTTTTAAAAATCTGGACTTCTCCCTCTAGGACATCTAGGCATGCTGCAGAATCACAGTCTTGAAGTTTAATTAATTACAAAAGTAAGAGAGGAAACTGTCCATAGACTCTCTTCATCCTCATTCTGTCCACATGCGGAAGAAGCAGAGCTAGTAATTTCTCCAAGGCAGCAGAACCAAAATCTAAACCCAGTTTATGTGGCTCCAAACCCCATAATGTTAATTACTAGCCCACTCATTTATAGCAAATACCAAAGAATATGTGTACTTAGCTGCATATTTCCTTACTCAAATCTGTCATCTCCAGGCATAGCACTGTTCCAACGATGTGGTCACTGATAAGAAATAACTTGAGAACCCACTTTTGAAGACTTCCGTCCAGCCTTGGGCACCCTTTTCTAATAATCTTCAATGGTGATACAGTTTCATGTTTTTAGAGTGGAGCTCACTCAGCGGACAGCTCAGCACAAAGCTGGTCAACGTTGTGGGCAACCTTGCTAGGTGATATCATCGAAGTTTAAAAGAAAACAGTATGACTGTTTTGTGTGTCTCATCAACTGTCTCAAAGAAATTCCCAAAGATGAGTTGCTGGGGGATTCTGAGCAAAGAGATTCCAACACTGCAATAAATACGGAGCCCCTTCAAACTTCAACACTGCACTGGTATATTTAAAACAGCAGACTAGTGACTACAAAGTCATGCCCTAATGATCCTTCAAGGCAAATCAATTTAATATTGTTCCATCTGCTGCTGAATAGGACATCCATAAAAACAACAACACCAAAATTGGAAAATACCTAAGAGTCTTCGAAGTTAATGTTAAGACATCTTGTACCCTAATTTGTCGCTGAAAACTCTAAACAGAAATGATAATGACCTTGGGGCATTATTGCCTTTAAACTTCAAACTTCTGATTGTTGTGAGCAAGATGATAGATGACAAGGCATTTAGAACTGAGTATTTGCCCATCTCCAGCTCTAAAACAGACTGACCTGGAGACATCTAACAGGGTTGCCTCTAATTCACTTGAAGAGCGGCATCATATTTGGACTGGAGAGGCTCCTCTACTGTTCATGGCCCATGTAGCAGGTGCTCTCCCATGAATGGTTACTGTTTTTCTCAAGAGCTGCCAATTTTCATTACAGCAATGTACTGGAGGAGTGCTGAAATGTCAGAGGAAAAGAAAATTGCTGGGCATTCCCCCTTTTTTTTTCCATTAGAATTTTGGCAAGCAAGTAAGGCAAGGGCAGGCAAGGTAATGAAGGGGTTGCACAAGCATTTATTTTACTTTTATTTTCCCTTTGAGAAAGTGCTAATAAAATTAGCCATGTTCTAATAACAGAAAGGATTACAAAAGATACATTTATCAACAGTATGCAATTTTCCTACTGGAGTACATAATAAAACTTTTCAAATGCAAATCTCCTCTCAATGAACATATAAAGGTGCAAGATGGGGGGGGCATGACATAAAGCTAATTCTCCAACATCCCTAAAAGCCAGAAGGATTAAATTTTTCCAGTTAACTGATAAATCTCTCCAAACTTAGTTTTAACTTGTATACTGTGTCTTCTCTGTTAAGGCTTTAGTCAAAGCTTCTTATAAGGAATCATGCTAATTCTTTTGAATTTCAGTGATTGGGCCAAAATCATTAATGCTTTATAATGCCTCTGACAGAAAGTCCAAAAACCTCTTATATGTCCCTCCAATATCGGTCCCTTCCAACAATCAAAACAACCCATAATCCAGTTCTCTCTGTCCCCCACACTCAGTTCTCCTGTTTACCTACCATATATCCCAAGCTGAAAACTGGGCCCTTGAAAGTTTATGATGCGCTCTGCTCTACCTGATTTCAATCTAAATCCTCCCTGTCCTCTACAGCTTTTACAACAGAAATACTGCCTTTCCTCAGTTTCCTTTCGAGGTCTCACCAGTCTCCTACCCTCATATAATCTAAACCACTAACTCAGAACCTGATAAGAAGCCATCTTGGACATATTACATTTTCATGGATACCACCTCCCTGGAAGTAAAGAAAGTTCCCATAAAGCAGAGACTATACTGAATACAAACACACATTAAGCATTCATTGATTGAATGATAGACTCTTTGGCCCAATTCTTCTTTTTTTTAAATTTTTTAACCAAGAACAAGTATTGGTACATTGTACATATATTGATCACATTCATCATGTTGGTTTTGTACCTGTACATGGTGTCTCTTGGTTCTCCCCCCTCTTCCTCACCTGCCCCTGTTTGTTCCCTCCATCTCTATTTACAGCAGGTTTATTCACAATTCTCCATGATTTCCCTTTCCCCTTTCTTTCCATTTTTTCCCTTCCTGCTTTTCCCCCTTCCCTCTTTCTAGTACTCCTCTCCTTTGTATATTATCTTCCTTTTATATAATATCTATTACACCTCTTTGTCCTTATTTACAGTTATGGTTTCTCATATCAGAGAAACAATTCGATGTGTGCTCATGAGTGTCTGATTTATTTCACTTAATAGTATATTCTCAAGGAACATCCATTTACATACAAATGACTCTAGTTTACCCTTCTTTATGGTGGTGTTGTACTCCATTGTTTAGAAAAACCACATCTTCTTTAGCCATTCATTAGTTGTTGGGGCCCAATTCTTCTTTAACAGAGTCACAAGAAGATCAAAAGACAGAGAAAGTAGAAAGAAAGAGGAGAGGCAAAGAACTTAGACACTCCAGAAACTGAATAATCAACATTTAAACAATAAAGAGTTTACTGTATACATAAAGGAAAAATACACAGATTACTGGTGCCATTTATATGAAGTATTTCGAGATTTATCATGATTTATTAAAGGTTGATTCAGCATGTCTTAATGTTAAAGGCACTTCCAGGAAGAGCAAATAATTGAACATAAAATATTTCCCGAAATCAAATTCTAAAATCATAAATATGCTGAAGAATTTTCCCCCAAATTACTTATACTCAAAAGAGTAAATTAAATTCACTATTGAGATAGTCAGACGTGCTGATGATGTTGATTGCCCCTGCTGGTAATAAATGAAAACGCTGAAGTTTTCCAGGAACATGATGAGTACCCTTTTCGCACAACCTTTTGAAATCTCCATCTGTTTTTCAAAAGGTGAAAGCTGCAATGTATCCTTCATGAAAAATCCAAGGAGAAGCTGCCTGGGCAAGAATGATATCAAATTTTCTGCCAAACCAAAACAATAATACTTACTTGAAAACGACAGCTATTGTTTTAAAAAGCCAAACTGGTGCTAATCTGGAGACATGAAAATCCGGGATATTTTACATAAAGAAATGTAAACAGCTCACTGAGACAAACTGAGACTGCAGCATCGTTTCTTATCTAGTCATTTTTATGGCAGCAAAATCTCCTAAACAGGCTGATATTCAGCCCACAGCACGTCGCCAAGAGCTGCTCTATACCTGGAATATGTGGCGGGTCAATCAACTTTTTCATCTTTTACTCAGATTTTTTACTCAGCAATATTTCTGAAAACAACTGTGACTTGGGATGGTTGTAAATTTCAACATGTTACCAAGAAATGCTTTTAGGAGATTAAATACCAACATAGCATATGATGCATGTCTCTAACCTATTCATACCCCACAAAACTTTTTTGTATGCTTGTACATATTTGTTTGAAACAGCATATGGAAATAGAGAAGAATGATACAGGCTCTTAAAAACACTTTTAGAAAAAGCACAGCATGAAGACAACTGCATTTTCATTTTACATCTGAACATAAACTACCCTAAAAGAATTGGAATAGGATGACTAATTAAAACCACACAACTCACCTAGGATATAGATATCACACTTGTGTAAAGGAAAAAAAAAACTTATATCCCAATTATACATGGAAATCTACTTTGGAAGTCAAATTAGCATTGATCAGAATTACATTCATATCCCTGTGACTAGATAATGTCTCTACCTTCCATTTTATTTTGTTGACTTTAGCTTCTGCATGAAAAATACATTTGTAGAAGGGTGATGAATCATTTCTGATTCTTCTTGTAGGGAACAAATATTTACTCGGAATCTGGAATGTTCTAGGTCCTCTGAACAGGACAACCCCCACCCTGCTTTCATAGAACCTACAGCCTAACAGGAATAGAACCATCAATTAGAAGGGAGATTTGTGCCGCTTCAAAGTATGGTATTTTGCAAGGGCTTAAAGCAGGCTATTTCAATGCAGACACAGTGATCAGGATAGACTCCATAGAAGTATAAGCTGAATTTTAATTGGAATAAACACTGGTAAGTGAAAGAGGACAGGAAAGATGAGGAAGTACGTCCAGCACAGAGAAGGGTCAAAGGACCAAAGACAGGAAAACCTGGGTGTGAGGTGACTGGGGACCAAGATTACCAGCTAGAACACTGAGAGGCCCTGTTGCAGTAGTCCCTGTAAGAAGAATTGCTTACTCCAGGCTGATGGGAAGAAGAAAACAGATGCAAGCAATATTTAGGAAGCAGAAACAGCAGGACACTGTAATGGACTGGATGCAGAGTCTAAGGGGGAGAGAGAGACCAGCAAAGGTGGACTGAGTGCTTACTAGCTAGAAGAACAAGGTTTGTAGCAGGGCTGTACACTGTGGCATGGAAACTTGGAAGAGAACCACATTTCAGGTCTGAAGGATGGGCAAACAGAGGTTACAATAATGAATATCCGATTTAATGTCCTGTAAACAGGACAAATATTTAGCTGGCTGAGACTTAGAAATGAGCTGAAAAGAAAATTAGAAATTTCTTTATCAATCATATCTGTTTTAGACTGATAAAGAATTCTACAGATCTTCATACTAAAATACCAAGTGTAGAAGAATCAGCCTCCCAGATATTGAATGCAGAATACTAGTTAGAGCTATTTCTGAATTGTTTCTGGGATCATTAGCACTCCCAGAAACAAGGAATTTACCCGCTCAGTTTCTGCACACATGTTCCAAAGTCCTTTGAAACCAGACAGAGTTCACAACAAATGCCACTATTCTGGAGCAAACAAATCCATCAGTTGTTACAGAATTTATGTTAAGATTTCAGAAAGCAGAGTCCTACTTGTGAAAATGCCAGGGGTCTTTTGAAAATCTTCATTGAACAGGACCCCTGGAGTTTGTATTGATTGGACAAGATCAAACAGAAAGCTTTCATTTCTCTCAAGTGTCTACTTCTTTGTCATATTACTTTAAAGATAACTCATTTAATTATTCTAGCCCTAGTCATAAAAATGAGTGACAGCAATCTTTAAATTGCTTATTCCTAAACAATTCTTTCACATCAAAACAATCAATTCCTGAAGCTCTTGGATCACACTTTCAATAGTGCCCCAGGCCTGCCATCAGTCTAGAGGAGCACTTTTCTCCAGACTGCCATAATACTCGATAGTCACCTTCTGCTATAGCCCTTGCTCAACATACAATTTTTTTGTCACAGGTTTCAACTCCAAATAGCATTGCCAAATCCCTCTCTCCTCTGACATAATCTCTCCGATTTGAATGAACATTTTCTCCTGGGCCTATTATAAATAACACCAGGGAGCAGCTGCAAAAGAGAAATGGGCACTTTATAGGTGATTTGGAAATTCAGAGAAACACACAAAAATTCTGGGCAGAGACAGAGATGCAGACACAGAAGGAAGGTTAGAAATATAGGATGAGGCTCACAATATACAACCTTAATGTCCCTCTGACACATAATTCCCTAGTATCAGAGTTGAATAAATCCAGGCCAAACTGATAGGGGTTGGGCTTACAGCAGCCAGGAAATTAGTGCTTTGGCCCAAAGACACCTTGCCTGTGGAGAGGAAGGGAGCTGGGGTGGGAGCCAGTGGGGAAAGAAGGAAGGCCACTCTGGGAGCTGGCACCGCATTGCAAAGGAGCAGCAAAGATTGACGGGACAGTGGAGGCCCAGAAGAACCCTGTTTAATGGAATAAATACGAGGATATTCCCCTTGTCACAAGCCAATCCGACTGTTTATGCACTTGAAATTAGTTCTTTGGAAGCAGTCTGCTCTCTTCTGCCAGTATTCTGGGGACTCATGCAGAAAGAATTTTTTTTTCCTTCTGCTATCAAGCCCTCAATTTTCAGAGGCAAGCAGAAGGGACAGTAAGGTGATTTTTAAAATACTCCTAATAAAGAGATTTAAATAACAATTATTTGTCCACGGTTCAGCTATTTAACAAGTAAATTGTCACTCAGCCCTATAAAGATTGAAGATGTCTGATTCTAATCAACTCACAGATGTTATATTGGCCAAGACAGTTAAGGAAAGAAAGCTCTACTATGTGTTGTCTTGATTTCTATCCCTGCAATACACGTCTCTTCTTAGTTTGGTGTCAACAATTCTAAACCAGCGATTTGGGTCCATTATAGCAACAGACCTTCAGGAATTTAGAGTCAAACCATCTTTCTTGGCTCCAGTAACAGATTCCTTGCTGACCTGACCCACCTTTGATAACCTGTTCAGTATCCCAGGACCTAGGAGGACCCTGTCTTTCTGTGATAAAGGGAATTCACCTAACACTTTCCCCATCCATGACTGTCTTTTTTACCATTTCCTAGCAATTGTTTGATGAAAATAAACAAAAGAAAAACTTAAAGAACAAATGAATTCCGTAGGTATTTACTGAGCATCTAGTGTGTGCAGATTCTGCTCTAGATGCTATGGGTGTATCCATGAAAAGTTACAGACTTGTATTCTCATAGGGAACACAGATCATGAAAAGATTCAGAGTACATATAATGGCTAAATGGGGAAATTATAGGTGCCACAAAAAAAGAAGCAACACAACAGATCGCCACATGGAAAATGATCCCAGCATATCCCTCACCAGACTCTAATCTCAGGCCTAATTGCAAATTTTTCAAAAACAGATGAATTTCCTAATAGTCTTTTTTTTACCTTTCTCCTTCAAAAGAGATACAAATAGAAGAAACCAGTTACCACACTATGTGACAGCACCTTCCTCTGACTACTGTGATGATTGTTTCACTTTTGAAATAACACCACTCCCATTTTATTTGGATTAAAACATACAAGAAATCAGAGAAGAGGTAGATGAATCATTGGAACCCAGATAGAAATAAATTTCATTTGTAGTATTGGTTAAATCCTATTCTAAATAAGATAAACTAAACCGGGTGTGGTGGCTCACAACTGTAATCCCAGCACTTGGGAGGCTGTGGCAGGGAGGATCGCCTCGACTTCGGGGCCAGGCTGGGCTACATAGTGAGTTCAAGGCCAGACTGAACTACATAGTGAGACCCTGCCTCAAAAAAAACAAAAACAAATAAGATAAACTAGCTAATGTAATATTATATAACTGTTTGGTCTTAGGAGGAACTAAGCTAAAGAAAAAGCTTGTGCTTGCTTCTAAGGTGGGTTAGACTTGGCATATTTTGAAGCATAGTAGTCATGGATGGACTTACCAGGGAGAAAGCCTGTTGAGGATGACATATATCCTCTTCAGATGACATTCCTACAAGAAGACAGGTCCCGGTGGCCTTAGCCAACCTAGCTTTTCCCCGTTACATGCATTCTGGAGAATATACTGAGACTGCAGCATCCTACTATAAAAAAGAAATGTCTGAGGCAATGTGAGCTATGCGTTTGTACCTCCTAAAACAAGATGTTTTGAAATGCTTGTGTTCAGCAGGCCAAGTTGCACCCAGGATATATAAACGAAAGGTGCCGTGCTTTGGGGGTCTCTCAGCTGCAGCATAACATGGGCATGTACAGAAGACACCCCATCTAGCAGAGGCAGCTTTCCTAGGCCTCAGAGAAATGGCTCACCATGAATCCTCAACTTTTGTTTAGTGTTTGTATCTGTCACTGAGTAATACATCTGCTCTGCCTAACACATGAACATGTTCTTTCTCATTGGGCTCATGCAATTGGTAAAGAACCTTTGCAATTTTGAGACTATACACAGGTCGTATAAACGTCTCTCTAAACAAGAGGCTTATCTAACCAGTCCAGTTCAAAAGAAGTCACATCTTCAATTGTCACAAGCATTCCCAAGGAAATAATTCAGATTGTAAAAATTCCCTTTCCCAGAAGTAAGGGTGGGAGAAAGGGAAAAGGGAAGGTCTGTGCCATTTTGCAATTCTAAAACACAAATCAAACCCCTTATCTTAGTTCCTTTTCCTGTTGCTGAGAAAAAATACATGATACCCAAAGTTAAAGCAGGAAAGGTTTATTGCAGTCCACAGTTTGTAGAGGTTTCAGTTCACAGATGGCTGGCTCCAAGGCAGGGTGGCATGGGAGCCAGCTGACCATGGACTGAAGCCTCTGAAGTCATGAGCCAAAATAAGTGTTTTTCTCCTCTAAGTTTCGTATGTCAGGTATTTTGTTTTGGCAATAGAAAAGTAACTACCATAGCCTCTATACTGTTTTCCCTAGTGGTCATACCAATTCACATTCCCACCAATGGTGTATAAAAGTTCCCTTCTCCCCATATTCTCACGAGTACCTGTTCTCTTTTATCTTTTTAATAACAGCTATTCCAACAGATGTGAAGTAGTATCCTATTGTGGTATCACTTTGCATTTCCCTAATGATTAGTGATATACCTTTTCATAGTCCTCAGTTGACCTTCTGGATGTCTTCTTTTGAGAAATGTCTACTCAAGCCCTTTATGCATTTTAAAATCATGTTCTTTTCCTGTTACTGACTTGAGCTCCTTATATATCTGGTATATTAACACTTAGTCAAATATAAGTTTCACAAATATTTTTCCCAATCTATAGCTCATTTCTTCTCTTGCAGTCATTGCATTATTTGCAATAACCAAGAAATGAAAAAGAAAAAAACCCTAAGTGTCCATCAACAGGTGATTAATAAAATGTGGTATATAAACACAATGGAATTCTATACAGCCTTGTAAGAGACGGAAATTTGACAATTTGTGACAATATGAATGAACCGAGAGTACATTAAATGAAATAAATTAGGAACTAAAAGACAAATCCTTCATCATCTCACATATGTGGACTCTAATAAATTTGGACATATAGGATTGAAGAGTAGAATGGTGGTTATCAGGGACTGAGGCTGGAAAAACTGAAGAAATGTTCAAAGGGTACAAAATTTGAGATACACAGTATGAATAAGTTCTAGAAATCCATAATGTATACTATTTCAATTATAATTAAGAAGAAAGTTTTTGTATAATCAAAATTTGCTAATTATTCTCAGCACATCTCCCCAAAAACATAACTATGTGAAGCAATGGATACGTTAATTAGCTTCACTGCAGTAAAAACATCATGTCATACTTCTTAAATATGTACAATTTTTATTCGTCAATTATGCAATTAGACCTCGATAAAGCTGGAAAATACAAAAGAATGGCTCTGCCTTTTTGACTGAAGAGATACTTAAAATATACATTTGGAAAAAGAAAAATACAGTCGTGCCCTTGTAAGAGCTCTCTAGTAATCGAACCACCACATGAACCACCAGTCACTGTTTCCTGGACAGAACAAACGTGTGATGCCTGGAGCACAATCTGGGCACACGACTAGTGGGCTACGTGGTAAAGCCCTTATGCTTCTTTACCAACCAGTTCTATTATGTGCCTACAAAAGTATGTTGAATTTGTTTCACAGCCTATTGTTAACAGTTTTACATTTAACTGAAATTATATAACTAAATAGTATAAAAAATAATCCTATAAAAATTAGTCTGAATACTCTGGAAAGATTCCAAAGTTGTGCTTAATTAGGTGGGAATGAAAGAACTGTAAAAGGTTGGGGAGATGATCACAAATGTCTAGAACGGTTCTGTGTGCAGTCTGGCTAATAAAACTCTTAAGTTTTCCCTCCATGTAAGACAGAAACTGGGCGCTGTTGGCAATGTGTATGAAATGTTCATCTAAAGCCTTGGCCCTATATAAAAATATTGGGAAGGGTATATACATTCACAGGTATTAGAATGAAATGAAATGTGTGAGCTACATATGTGTCGTTTTTTTAGATTGCCATTTTAACCGATCTTAACATTAAAACAACTACCAGTCCTGTCACATCAGATAAGAAGGCTCTCATCATACATCCATGCCTTCCTTACCTCCAGAACTCAATAAAGAAATTGCTCAGAACTCAGGAAGCCAGAAGCAGCAGAGTTGTTACCTGACTTGTGACAAAAAATATAGCAAAGAGTTCGGTGCTAGGGATTCTCTTCCTTTCTGTTGGTTTTCATGAGACCAGGGCAGCATGGGGGGGATGAAAGAATGAAAGAACAAAAGAAAGAAAGCTCCCATGTGCTTTTGAAAGTTTCTGGGTCCATGTAAAATATTTATAGAAATACAGTACATAATTAAAATCAATAGCAACAAATAGGAATCATAAATTAGCTGCCAAGCTGAACAATTCACCTTCAGCAGGTCACCACACATATTCAACATAGTCGAGCTCTCAAATGGTCAGTTAAGCAAATGGCACACGCAGGATCTGGAACTACAGTTCTGAGGTGATACACAGAAGTGATTAGACATGGTCCCCTTCCCTGCAGAGCTCACAGTTCAATAATCAAACTGAGGCCATCAAGCTGCACTTAGTTCTTTGTAATGGCAGCAAGGCAAGATTAAGGTGGAGGGAAAGGCGGAAAGGAGCCAATTTTGTACTTCCCTCCTTCAGTAATTCCATGTTTGCTGCCAAATGGATATTGGAAAGTAGAGCACATGAAGGTAGAAATATTTTGTAGAAGATGACTGTAGAAATGTTTTTCTTAGATTCATAAAATGTTAAAATAGGAAGCGAGAACTTAGAGACATTTATTTAACTACTTATTTTATAAATGTGGAAGCAAAAGCACACAGAAAGTACCTGTAGTTGAATAAGGTAACATTGCCAGTGAGAACCAGGACTGGGACCAGAAATCAGATTTTTTGACCTTAAGTCCAGTGCTATTTGTAGAATATTGTGTGGTACTGGTCTTCCTCTCTTTGACTGGCATCATTCATACCAAAACTATCCAGAACACTGGGATTGGGCAGATCCCCTAAAATCACATTTCTGAACAATGTCAGAATTCTCAGCTAAGTTAGTTTAAATATTTTAACAAGTTGAAGATAACTTTAATATGTTCAAGAAAGCATCAACTTGAAGAAAATTTCATGCTAATTGTGTGACTATGTAAATAAAATATTTAAAGTTATAAATGAATTGCTGATTAACTTTAGAATACAGACTTCAATTACCTGGGAAAAATCCAATCAAAAAACTTACCTAAACTTCTTTCATTCAGCATATTTCCTCCAAAACATACCTCACCAGAATTATTATAAAAATTTACATTGCTTTCTGTCATGCTGGTCTCTAGCTCAGTGGGCAATTATTTCATGATGCGTACTGTTCACAAGGTTTCAGTGGACATCTACTATGCATAAGACTGGTGTTACAGATGACTTCACACCTCATGGAGTTTTCAGTCTAGTCCTACAAGCTGTTCCCAATAACTATCACAGACTGAATTGCAAAGGAGACAAGAAAGGTAAGAATGACCAGGATATGAACACAGGGAAAGAGATAATAGGGAAAGTTCAATAGATGACATTATATTTGAGCTGTGCCCTGAAAATGAAGAAGACTCCACTAAAGAGAGAAAAATTGACCTTCTTACCTTGAAACAAAAGGCCAACCATGCATTTTCTGCTCATCACTCTCTGCTAATAATCGCCCAAACCCTTGTAACTCATATTTCATTCCCCACCTGTAAATTGAAATTTTTCTCACTAATTTCTCCAACTTTTTAGGTCCTTGATTTAATTGTCATTTTTAGTCCTGAATTTAGATTCTTCCTTTTCAAATCCTGCTGCCCTTAACTTTCTTCAACCTCTTCTCTCAATTTCCTCATTCCAGCTGCCTGGCTCTGGGTCTGGGTCTGGGTCTGGCTCTGTCTCTGGGTCTGGCTCTGTCTCTCTATCTCTCTCTGTCTCTCTCTGTCTCTCTCTCTCTCTCTCTCTCTCTCTCCCTCTCTCTCTCTCCTCCTATGTAATTTCTCTGTTCTCAGCAGCCCCTTGTTCCTCCTTTTCTTTTTTGGTTCTATACACCTACCTAAATAATTTTACCACCTCTCTGGCTCCAACTCCTACTTTACACTCACACTGACAACATTTAGGTTTTTAAGACTTCCATAACTCTTCACATTCTATCCCTGATGCTAGGAATAGTTTTCTACATATTAACTACTAAGAAAGCTCATACTGCTGTAATGTCTACCTCCAACTGCCATAAGCCTCAATTGAGATATGTGTGAAGAGACTAGTGCAAGAAATGGCATCAAGGAGGTCCTCTGGGAACATTCATCATCTTGCCCTCTTCCCCTTCTCTGGGCTACCAGGACACACGTTCCTGATTACCGCAGCCCTGGTTGTACGATGCTATCATTCTAATCCCCCAGACCCTGAGATCTTTAACAGAAGAGCACAGACCTCGGCATCACCAGTGTGTACTCGTGGATATTTAACTGCAGTAAACTGAAAAATAGCTCTGCACCCAACTCTAGGTCTCAGGATCTTGACCCAGTGTCACCGGGAAAATGATAGTAAAATGAATAGGAATGGAGACACTAAGGATTAAATCTTCTGTGGAATAAGATGAAGAATTCAGGGTGGGGCACATTCTGTTTTAAAGAGCAGATGGAAGACATCCAGCAGGAAATTGAGGCTATGCCTCTGGTTAGAGGAGGAAAGTGGCATTAAAGTATCAGGGGGAAGGAACAAGTGACAGCAGCAAAAGAAGAGAGAGAGGCATCTGGACAATGCAGTGATAGAGAAATGAAAAAAGGAAGAAATTTCAGGAAGAAAGTAGAAGGTTCATGGCACTTAATGCAAAATAGAAGTCTCTAAAATGAAAACAAAAAACAGGCCGTGGAATTTTGGTCAGGAAGAAAAAATAGTTTTAACGAAAGAGACAAAAGAGACTGCAAGGTATCAAGAAGCAAGTGGGAGAGAAGCTAAGGGAAAATCTCCAAGGTAAGTAAATAATCGTCTAGCATCTACATGTGTTCAAATGTGCTTTTTTTTTTCAATTCCTGACCTGTGATGTAATAAGCAGCAGAGCTGAGGCTAGAACCCAGGTTTTCAGCCTCCCCATTGTCATAATTCTTCCACATCACACTAGAAGACACGAGTGCATATTTTGTCCCTTTGTTCTCTCTATCCTCGCCCCGTCATGGCTACACAGCCACTTGGCTCCTGTCCACCTGGACATTACCCCGCAGTCTCATTCAACAAGAATCTGATGGATTCCTGCCTTGCATCACTGACAATTTCACCACTCAGAAGCTGAGGAAGCAACCAGAGGAGCAGCTTTCCCTCGATTAATTTTAATCAACAGTCAGCCTTGAATGATGCAGTAGAATTGACAGGAACTTCAGGGGGAAAGTGATGAAATTGACTTGTAATAGTCAAGGAGAAAAAAAAGCTGGTCATAGACAAGATTGATGGTATGCAGGGAAGCAGATTTTATGTTTGACTTCTGACCCTCTATCCCCAAACCATGGAGTTCCTAAATGGAAAACACAGGACCTCGGACCTAGCTCTATTTCATTTTTTAAATTAATGACTTAGATCTATCCATGCGTATTAAAATTGAAGATGACACAAAACAGAAAAAGAATCACTTAAAGCACTGTATCAGGACCCTGAGATCCCTCAACAGGTCAGCAGGATCATTGGATTATTCTTAATTAGAAAAATATAAAACTCTGCCCTAAGCCCAAAGAAAACAGAAGAAATATAGAATGGAAATAGAATAAAGATATTAAATAAATTTAGACTTTCAAAATGGTAAGAAGGGAAGGGGGAGGGGACAGGAAAAAGATGATACAGGAGAAGGTGGACATTCAGAACAGAATCAATTCACGATACACAAATGTATGAAATGTCACAGTGAAACCCATCAATTTGTACAATTAATACATATAATAATTCTAATAATAAAAACTAAAATATGAGAGAGGACTGTGAAAATTTTTAAGGATGAGCACTTAAAAACCAGAAATAGCAGAAGTTGCAAATAGGAGGAAAGAGACTAAGAATTTTTAAAATCAAACATAAAACAAGAACGAGGAAAGGAGTAATAAAGGAAAAAAACGCATGGCATAAATAAGTCCAACTGTATTAGTTTTAAATAAATATAAATAAGTTCACCTATTAAAATTTAGAGTATCAAACAGAACTTTTAAGAATCCAGCTATATGCTATATAATACAAGAAATGACCTTAAAATAAAACAATATTAGAAATTAAAAATAAATATAAAAGATATGCAGGAAAAATTCTTAGCAGAAAATTTCTAACATAGCAATATTTTTACAAGACAAAAGAGACTTTAAGTTAAAAAGAATTAATAGGAAAAATAGGGCCACTATATATTAAAGGAATAGGTAATGGTCATTAAATTGCATGCAGAAATGTAGAATGGAAAAGACCTCATTTAATAATAGTTCACGTAAAAAATGATGGTATTTTGCTTCTGTAAGTGTAATGTTGGTCAAGGCCTCAACGAGATTGCTTCCAAC
>PVJO010024449.1:0-24308 GCA_004026905.1 Hystrix cristata | reverse complement strand
AGTTGGCTGACCTTGTCCAGGAGGTGGCATTTTTCCTGAATGAGTCCTGCCAGCTTGAGAGCAAGCAGTTTTTCTTTCCTCACCACAAGCTGGCTTCCAAGGGCTTGAAAAATCCTCCACAGAAGTGAGAGAAGGGCCAGAAGGCCCACAATGGCTCCATCCTCCATGGCCAAGGCTTCTTGGGCAGTTGTCAACACCAGCAAGTTCTGGCCTGGAATGCTCGGTGTTTGGTCCAGAACCTGGCAACGGGAGCAGACCATGCTGAGCCAGCTGCGGGGGTGGGGTGCAGGGACTTGGGGAACATACCCCCATGGGCATCTCAGGCTCAGCTGGCCACTGCTGGGGGATCCTCGGGGGTCCTTCATTATGCCTTCCGTCCTGGAGCAGTGCTAGTGTGCACACCTTTCCCATGATCCTGCGGTGCGCCCTCTCCGTGCCACCCTGCTCCCTTTGGTTCCTGTTCCATTGGTGCTCCTTAGGGGTTGAGGAGTGGCAAAGTCACTTTTCACACTCTATAAGAGCAAAGTATCAATGTCTGAGAAATAAACCTTTCAGAGACTTATTGCGTACACTACTGTCACATCAAAACCTCATGATGTCAATGAAATCATCTTGACAAACAAGAGAAGTTGCTTACAAAATGACATGGTCGCTTCTGCCACCATTAGACAGATGCTTTAATCCGAAAGCTGCAAGGATCTCCTTATCTGTCTGTTCATCTGATGGTGCTTATCTATCTCAGAATGATTGGTCCAGGAAAATTAGGGACAGTTGGTAATTGTGAGGGTTTCGGTTCAGCGCTCAGACAAGCTACCGAGGCCAGGGACGGCTGGTCAGGCAAGCGGGGTTTATTAAGTGTCACAGCTCGGTGTTATAGCTCAGTGTTAACAGCGGAGAGGCCGTACTCCGCGCGGGAGTAGGCACTTCTCAGGGGCAGGGGTGGTGAATATATAGCCCTGGTACTTCCTTCTTCTGATGTATGCTGACTTCTTCCGAGGTGACCTTATATGGGCAAGAAAGAGGGCTTCCGGAACGGCTGACGTGTTCGCTTTTGGAGATTTTTCACGCCGGCGGGAAGTTTTCGCGCGCGGGAGATGAAGGCGGGGGAGGGGCAGTCTAACAGTAACTCCTGCTTTAAATTACAAATACTTTGAGACACTTAATGAAATATGCTGAAAAGTTGTATGGCATTAGAAACTATTCCTCTAGAGAACTAAGAAGGAAGGGGCCAGTGAAAGTAAACAGCTTCCAGGTGCCCCAAACCTTGCTTCTTCCTGAGACTGAGAGGAAATGCTCAACCTTGGCTGCTAGGATCAAAGCTGGTCTCTTTCTCCTGCTCCACGTGGTGGAATCCCAGAAGTCAGGGCTTTTGAGCAAGGAGCAAAGGGGGATGGGCGCGCCCTCTGGTGGATGGCAGGGAAGGTGGTACTGTGGTGGCTGGAGTCTTCTGTTGCTCTGCCCTCCCCAGGGTGGGATTTGGATGGCTCTGACAGGGCTCTGAACTTGGGCAGCTTCACAAGGCACTTTTGTTCTAGAAACATTCATCCTATCATCTTCCCAGAGAAGCACTGGAGAATAATGTAAACTATCACTCAGTGCCAGATTTTGTCTAACGATATCATAGGTGCTGGCAGAATATGCATGTTGATGGAGCGCCAGGCTGCCAGGGCGGACAAAGGGAAACTGTCTTTGTGTACAAGGTAGGGTTTGGACAAGGTCTAGCCTAGGGCCAGTCTGAGGGAGGCAATTATGGCATGGCCAGCTGGCTGTGCAAGCAGGCATGACCTGTCAGTTAGATCCAGAATGTGGGGACTCTTTCTAGGGCACAGCTCTCAGGCTGTGGGTAGCTCCAATATTCCTCTTCTGCATGTTTTCTCCTCCACAGGAAGCATGAAAATAAAGCTTAATGACTCTAATTGTTGGATCTGTGTAGCCTACCTTCTAAGACAGACCTCAAAATACTTTGGAAGCAAAAGTATTGGAACAATATACTTTGGAGCAAAATACTTTGCTCCTTCTCATATTGGGGCTCTGCATCCTGAACCTAGTAGTAAAGTTTATCCATTTAAGGTGCTAGATAGTGATGCAGAGTACAATCCGTGACTCTCATAACAAATTCACCAGGCTTTCTCCCATCAAATGGGCAGCTCAACAGTTCTTCAAATATAGGCTCTAACTCTTTTTCTCATTGTCTTCTGACAGGTTTTTCTCAGCCCAGTTGGTGAGCCACAATACTACGGAATAGTTGGAGAGCACATAATCCCCAGTAGGCAGGGCCTACAGCCCCTTTCAGCAGGAAGTAGCTATATGAAGATAGAGACCGCCACACCCTCAGCAACCCATAAAGAATTATGGGGATTTATGTCTCTCAGAAGCTAATGAGGCAGGCAGGAGATTAGGTTGTGGCTGGCTGGCTGGGCAGCTAGGTGTGACCTCTTATGGCGATCCAGGACACATGTGCCCAAATCCTGCACCTGGGACCAATCACAGAATGCTATCTTCAATTCTTCTGGCACAAAAATCAGAGTTTCGGTAGGATGGTCTAGATGTGACAGTAGTAGCCACTACCCTTGTGGCCACTGTAAGCTCTTTCAGTGGCCTACTCTTACCGTGTAGTGGGCCTACTTTCAATACCTTTAATAAATGAATACCTTGTTACATTTTGTGTGTTTCTTGTGCAGTTCTTTGTTCAGGACAACAAGAACCTAGAAAGGATCTGTGGGAAGAGCACAGCACCCCAGACTCTAGTAATAAGTCCACTGAATGTTCCTCATGCTGCTTCCAACCTCTCTCATGGTTGGATGCTTCTCTCCTTTCTAACCTCCCCCATACTGTGTGCACCCTGGGTGATGTAAAAAGGAATCACTTCTCATGATGAAGCCCTCGTCTAGTGTCTATCAGAGGGCAGCCCGTTTCCTTCAGGGTGTGGATGGGTGCAGGCAGGAAGGCTGGCCTCATCGATTAAGGACTCCTCTCTGTCCACCTCTTGAGCCCCACTGTGTGGCCTGTCGCTGAATTACTGGAATGCTTTCCATGCTTTGTGGTTGCTTCTGCAGCCTACAGTGCTTCTCTTCTATTCCTCCTTTCCACTTGCCCGTTTTCAGCCTTTCAGACATGTGTATGCTTCATTTCCTCTAGAACTCAGTCTGTGAATGACCTGTATTGCCCCCAAATTTCTACATATTTCATCCTCTCACTTAGTTATCTGGTTTTGTTTTGTTTTGTTTATTTTTTAAGGACAGAAACCCTAACATTTTCATGTTTGTTTCTCTTGTGCCCTGCCCAGGGCCAGCTTCACTGTGCACACAAGTGTCTTTTAAAGTATAGGTTTCTGAAGGCTGAGATGGAATCTTGGGACAAAGAAGGAAGCTGGGCATTGAGGGGTTTCACTTGACCTAGAGAGGAAGGAAGAGAGTGGAAACAAGGAGGGAGAACTGCTTGGGTCAGGAAATGTCAACTGGTCAGGGTGGTGCACGCCTGTAATTCCAGCACTCCAGAGGCCGAGGCAGGAGGATTGCTGTGAGTTCAAGGCCAGCCTGGGCTACATAGTGAGTTCAGAACCAGCCTGAACTACATAGTAAGACCCTGTCTCAAAAAACAAAGAAAAAAAAAAGAATAAAGAACTGAGGATGTAGCTCAGTGCAAAGGTCCTGAGGTCAATCTCCAGTATCCTCAAAAGAAAAGACTAGGAAAAAAGCACAAAAACAAAATGAAAGAAATGCAAATGTCATTTTCCTTAATCATTATAATATGGACTACATGGGATAATAATTTCCACATCTAATTTTAAAGTTTAAGAGGCCATAATGTTTAAACACATGATGAAAATTTTCTATTCCAGTTGGAGGTAAGAATATACATGGCTACATCTTTCCCTTAAAAGTAATGTCCAGAATATGACAGCTTTATAAAGATAACACCCTTTGATCTAGAGACTTCCTTTTCTAGTCTTTGCTTCTAAGGAAAAATGGACCATTTTATGTATAAAGGTAGATGAGAAATATTAATATATCTGTCATAGAATTGTTCTAGCTATTGAAAGGAACACATCTGGGGAATAATGCACTTGGAAAATGTTTGCCATACGAAACATCATGAGAGACTATGTGATGTACAGTGCTTATATTGGAAAAGAAAATAAAAATCATATATTGAGAACTACAGTGTCCAGTGTAACAGCAACTAGTCACATGTAGCTTTTGAACACTGGAATATATCTCATGCATTTTTATATTTTGAGTGTATTTCATAATTTGTATGTATAAATCATCTGATTATGGTCATATGTGTATATGCGCATATGTATTGTGCACACATATGCACACCTGCACACACAATTTGTAGTTTCATGTTTAACAGTCTTTCTCAAGACTTGAACCTGGGATGGCCCCAGGCCCCACCGCAGGAAGGAAAGTCCTCTCCTCAGCACCAGCCAGGCCCTGATGCAATCCCCAGTTCAAAAACATCAAGGCATGAAGGGGGGTGGCTCCGTGGCAAGGGAGAGAAGGAGGCGTTTCCAGAGAGCCGAGGAAGGTGAGAGAGAGCGGCACCCGCGCACCCACACCACTCTGCAGTGCACTGCTGAGCCCAGGTGGCCACCTTGCCCGGTAAGGAGAAGACACCCACAACTGACACCAGTTTTCATCCAGTTAAGTCCGACATCATGCCACTTTTTTGTTGTTACCAAATGAATCTCAGACAGATCTGTTCAGCCATTTTTCATCTTTGCTACACATCGGGCATCCCTGCTTGTCAGTGTAGTTCCCTAGGCTACCACCAAGCAGGAACACCTAAGCCTTTATTGTCCACTAAGCACCAGGTACCTTATAGATCCCTGAGCGTCCTGAAGGCAGGAAGCCAAGTGGGCAGAGAGGAGGCCAACAAGGACTCGGGAGAGCCCTGTGAGCCTGGGGAAAGACAATCAGGTTCATGCCAGAAGAGTTAAACACCCCTGCCTTTTTCTTTGTTTGTTTCTGAGAGAGAGAGAGAAGACACTTTGCAGTATGATCCACAGTGATGCTGCCCTTGGGATGTAATGCACTAATGCTCTAGCAGCTGTCATGCCTATTGGACTATTTAAAAAGAAAAAAAATCCCTGATCTAAGAACATTTCAATGAAGAACGAAAGATAGTGTTTGCCCTTTAAGGTTAAACCTAGAGAATGTTCCTGTTATTAGTGCCTGTGAGAATTTAAGGGTTTTGTATATAGAAACATTAGAAAATACATAGGAACCAAAGTAATGATTTTCAGAATAATCATTTAAAAGGAAGAAATTTTAACTTTCATTTTTGTACTCTCCTGGCAGATGTGTTAATGCAGTTCACTTTGATCAGAACAAGTGAAAAATGAATTTGATTTATTCAAGTCAAGATTTTGCAAGACTGAGATATATTTATTTGTCTAAAAAATTTATGCTTAAAAAATTCATCAGGCAGGGGTTGGGGATTTAGCTCAGTGGTAGAATGCTTGCCTAGCAAGTGCAAGGCCATGAGTTTGATCCCCAGCGCCGCCCCCCACCTCCAAATTCATTATGCAACCAGGTGTGATGACCCAGACACACAAAACCATCACTTTGGGAGGCTGAGGCAGGGGGATTGCAAGTTTGAGCCCAATCTGGATAACATATGGACTTCACAAGCCCTTATGTCAAAAAAAAAAATTTTTTTTAAAAGGACTATGGGTGTAGCTCAGCTCAATCCTTAATTGAGGATATTTTCTAAGCTTTACTAAGAAAAAAACTGAACAAATCTGTTGTAAGCAATCTCATTGAACACAAGTAACAAATTCTAAATGCAATCAAATCGAATCAGGGCAGTATTCAACAAATGACAAAAGCAACACAGGCTTTGTTCCAACTCAAGTAGTCAAAGATTTTACAGTTTGTATTCAGAGCAGTAAGGATGTCCGGGGAGCTGTAAAACTCAGCAGCGTCTGCGATTAAACTAACCTCAGATTCCGAGTTGTTTTCCTGTTTCTCATTTTTGTCTTTCCTAAGGAGAAATGTCAAAGCAGCAGCCAGTATCTAAAGATCAGCCAGAATGCATTCAGGCACCTAGCCCAGCTCACAACAAAGAACAAATACTTTTGCCTACACTTTATACGTGCCTGTGACCTAGGATCTGAAGAAAAAATGGAAAGAGTGGTGGGATTTTTGTTCCTTAAAGTGCTTTTGTGATGTAATTTGTCTAAAAAGTATGTTATTAAAAAAATCTTTAGGGCAAGGGGTGTAGCTCAGTGGCAGAATGTGTACCTATGCAAAATTTCCTGGCTTCAATCTTTAGCACCCCCCAAAAGAAAAACAACCTAAAATCTTTCAATGGTATGAAAACTGCTTTCTTCAGATATACCGTCAAGAATTCCTGCCATCCCAAAAAGAAAAGTGGTACCAAGCCCTTCTAATGGAAAGTCAAACACAGGCCTTAAATTTCTTTCACCTGTGCCCATAAAGCCAAAAATATTTCCTATCTGTCTTTTCGTATGAAGTAAGCAGACTCTCACACAGCCCCCTAAGGACTCCCCAGTAGTTGGATACTCAGGTCCATAATCAAGCAATACTGGCCTCTTCCTGTATCATTTCTGTTGACTCGTTTGTATGATGGATGCTGCCTGTCTCCGTAGCTGTAGGACCTCCTGGATGAGAGGATATGAATCTTAAAAAGCACGGAGATGTGTCCAGTTGGAAATATACTAAAGGTTCCACAGAAGGTGACAGTGTCTGCCGTTTAGTCACTCGGGTTTTCACGCTGGGGGCAAAGACAGGATTTACCATGTCTGTCTTCCATGCCACCCAGAAGGCTGGGGCTGCTGCCACACAATGGGGCAGAGAGCTCACGGGGCACGTTGGTGTTTCCAGGCTCTGCATCCTGAATAGGGTGCAGCAACCAAGGCTCTGAGCCCTCTGGATGGAAGGTGTGGATCGTGCTGTCAGACAAGCAGCTGAATACCTCAGAAGGCCCGCCGGAGGACGCTAAATGAGACAAATGAAAGACAGTAATCACAGCCTGTGGCCAGCAGCAGCCATGGGCACTGGTGAGGGCACCAACTTCCTGTATTGTTTCTAGAGATTACAACTGGCCTCTCCCTCGGTGTCCAGTGTGGGCGTAAGCTGGGCCCGAGTGGACCTGAGTGGGGAGAGGGGTGGACTGAAGTGGGGCTTTTGGTGCTCGTCCTGTCTCCGCTTGCACCCCAACTTTGGCTTCGCTGGTGGGGAGTTCCACGTGAGCTGAGGCCACCCTGACAGTGCCCATCCCTCTCCATCTGCTCCACCTTCTCCACAGCTACAGGAGGCTGGACTTGCGTGCAGCTGCAGCCTGACAGTACCGGGTCAACGCCCACGTCCACCAGGGATGGGGCAGGGAGGGAAGCCCGGCCCTGTGCTATTTAGTCTGTGTTCTGTGAGTGCTGGTCTTTACTTGCAGGTGAGTCAGTAGGTAACTCAGAGAGCTAGAAGTTCAACAAATGTGCTGAGGGTAAGGTTAACTTATGAAAAAATTCCTTTATAATGGCAATATCCAACTTAAAAATCCAACAGAAGAAAAGCTTTTGCTCATCATAGCAAAAATACTATCACAGAGATCCGAAATTATGGTGGCAACGGAACTGTTCCTATTAATGAATGCGTAATTTTAAGAAACATGGGACATAAAGGAAGACCACATGTTACTAATACTGTAAAGATGTCAGTTCTCCCAAACCAATAAATTTCAGTGGACTTTGCCCCCTTTCCCTCCCCAGAACCCATCAAGTTTGTCCTAAGGTTTGTATGGAAAAATAAAGATTTGCAAAACTAGCTCAGTTGATTTGGCAAAATAAAAACTAAAAAACTAGGGGATTTAGCTCAGTGGTTAGAGTGCTTGCCTTGCAAGCATAAGGGCCTGAGTTCGATTCCCAGCACCAAAAAAAAAAAAAAAAAAGAAAAAAACTAAAAAACTGATGAGAGGATCATCTTGCTATGTATGAAGACATACTACTTAAGACATTAGTTTGATCTAATGGAAACTAAATGCATTTTGTTCAGTTAAAGAACAGACGGGAATAAAACAAATGAGACATTCAAAAATTTCATTTCTTGAGTGACCAAGTATTCCCAGTGTTGACTGCATTTGGCAGGTTCATGTGAAAGGTGCTGTGTGTTCAGCTCTGCCGTCCTCCTGGTGTGGCGCAGCTTCAGTGGCCAGTGCTGGCCTTTCAGCGCTCAAGCTATCCCATACGGTCCAGCAATCGCTTCAGGTGCTGGTTCTGTTGTTTCCCCAAAGGAAAGAATATTCTCTTAAACAGTAGAAGAATTGGTAGTTCATAAGAGAAAAAAAATACATAATTCATACAAAGAACTGAAAGTTTAAGGACTTTGAAAGTTGATATAGCTTTGACCTATCAAAAATTAATCTTTTTCAATCAACATTTTTTAAAGAAATAATGGTGGCTGTAATTTTTTGTAAAAATGTTGGGTATGTTTTACTGTTTTGAAACAAACATGTACTAAAAATTCCTACAATAAAGTTTCCAAATGATTTTCTTTCTTTTTTAAATTCTGGAAGATCTAAGAAATCCTGTCATTTATAAGGCCACTGGAATAGAATAAATGAGGTTGAATAATTTCTTCCATGTCATGGATATCATTTGTTTAAATTCGAGCAAAAATGAATTTTTAAAACGAAATTCTCTGTGTCAGCAGGTAGGCAGATGGGCACTTCATGTAATTTTGGTTCTTGTATGAACTGCTTTGAACGTTTTGGAGAATTGTTTGCCAATTTGTATCAAGACCATATGTTCATAGAGATTAATCTATTATTACATTTCCAGGTATTTTTCATAAAGAATTCTATAAAGAAATAGCAGAAATATGAAAAATATTTGTAAGTCATATAATTATGAATAATTATGAAAATCTGAAACAATGCAAATGTCTAATGCCAGGGGTGGGGTAAGTTTAGCTATTTCATATGAATTAATATATAACTTATTTAATATATTCATATAATGTATATTAGTTTATCCTGTAGCCATTAATGAAATCAGGGTTTCATAACATGCTCATGATACAATATGAAGTGGAAAGTGAGCACAAAACTGTACAAATAGTTTATTAATATTTATATGTGTGTGTGTATGGTACAGACTTACAGAAGACTTTCAAGTAAGTTCTTATCATTTGGCAGTATTAATCTCCTTTATTGCCTTCAGAATTTGAAATTGTCAAAGAATCCTTTCCTTTTTGCTGATTTGATGGACTGCTGATTGTTGAGCAAGTCATACTTACCTCCTTCCACCTGCAGTGGAAATCTCAGCTTTATTAATGTGCTTTTGCACTTAGTCTTACTTTGTGCAACGAATTTCTTCAGGGAAAAAGACTAAACATTCATTTTCTTAATTTACAAATGAGAAAACTGAGTCTCCAGAAAAAGTTGGCTTGGGTAGCCAAAATAAACCTCTCCCCTTTAAGTTGTGGGTGTCTGATATGGTGTCTTAAGACAGTAAAATGACTAAGATACTTGTTTTTCCCCACTCTACTATTCCTATTCCCTGCACCTCCTAAACAGACCACTGTTCTGGCTGTATATCTGAGGGAAAAAAATAGTAAGACATATGATGACAGCCCTGCGCTTAAAGGCTAGTTACTTGAAATGTGTATTTGGTGTAACAAATATATAAATATGTCAATTATGTTGTTTTTGGACATAAAGAGAGAACTTGCAGTTTTCAAAGTCTTCTTTTATTAACAGGAAACAAACGGTTCTTACATCTGTTATCACATCAAGTCTTTATTAAAAAGCAAAGTGCTCAGTATTATACAATTATGAAATTCTTGATTGTTGAAAAAGGCTCACATATGTAACATCTTCATTTTTATAACAATGCAGAGAGGAAGATGGTGGGGTAGGGATGAGGAGAGAATTCTCTGTGATAAGATGAAAAATGTATGGAATTTACAGATACAAAGAAAGAATTCTGCATCATTTTACAAGTGAAATGAAAGACAGCACATTACTAAGTACAATAAACAGACTTTCTCGTGGCCATGACTATACACGTGGCTAATACTTGTGGCCATGACTGATACTCGTGGCACATGGTCAGTACATGTGGACACCACACAAGGAGGATGCACTTCACAGTGAAGCTTGTTTACACTTAATAACATGGTGCGTGCACATACACAAATACACACACACACACAGATATGTACACACAATTCCTCTGGAGTGTGTATGTTAGTACCTAGGAATAAAGAAATGTGTACAGCATTTGAAAGATAAAGGTGAAGTCCTGCAGAGTGACACTGAAGAAACCCAGGATACTTCATTCCCACAGAAGCTAACCTGGGAGGCCAGTCTGCTCACCTTTTCACTGGAAACTGGACTGACATTTCCCACCCATTGAGTGAGCAATTTGGGAATTAAAGACCCTGCATTAAGAAACAAGACTCTCTTCTACTGGTTCCCCAGCTGAGGCTTTCGCACCAACAATGCATTGTCTCTTGCTTCTCCCATTTGCTCTCAAAAGGTCACATTATTCAACACTTTTGAAAAATAACATTTTTTTTTGTTTATGGAGAAATAGATTTCCCCCCATAAATTTGATGAGATTTTCTCCTAACAAAAACTTGGGCTAAAACTCTGTGATAATGGATGACTTTTCAATACAAAAGCCTCCTTTATATATATGAAGCCATTCTTTGTTTATGTTATCAATTTTAGTTTTTAAATATAGGGCACAAAATATTTCAGAACTATATTCCTGGGCTGGTATAAAATGAAAACTTCAGCTTTATTAAAGGTTTATGAATTTCAAAACTTGCTCAAAATTTTCCTTAATATGAACATATTTACTGAGTTAAAAATTTGAGTGCCTACTAAAAAACCTAGTTGGTCCTACTAGTTTAGTTATAACATTAAGCTCAGCTGCAGATGAGCTGAGACACATAGGAAAGAGAATATATGGGTGAAATTTTTTTTTACTATTAATCCTGTCAACTTGACTGGATTAGAGATCCTTGCAGATTAGTAAAGCACACTAATGGGTGTGCCTGGGCAGGTTATGGAGTGTTACCTTGGGGACCATATCTGGTTCCAGCCTTTCCTCTCTGGCCCTCTTTCTAGCCAGCTCTGCTTCATGGCTACCATGAAGTGAGCAGCTTTGCTCCACCAGGCTCTTCTACTGTGATGTTCTGGACTTGGAGCCAGCTGATCATGGACTGAATCCTCTACAACTGTGAACCAAATTAAATCTCTCCTTTAAGTGTTGAGTACTTTGTAGTAGCACAGGCAAAGTGATTAATATAATTTTATACTAGCAAAGTACTGAAAATGTCAAGGTTGGAAGCGAATCAGAATTCTTTCCAATCACTTATATTTTAACTAGAGGTAACTTATATAGTTTAATTGATCTCTAGTGGTTTTACTCACTTATTTCTAATGAAACATAATATAAAAAGTGATTTTGTTAGTCCTTCAGATATTAGATATGAGAAAATAACAAAAATTACATAGTACTTAACATTTATGTTAGCCATTCATACAGATTCTAGCATAATGGCTACATACCCCATTCTATGTTTTGCAGTTCTTTTCTACTTTATGTTTTAGAAAAGTTCACCCCAGAAAGGTAGCTGAATTAAAACTCCTTTCTTGCAGGAAAGCTATATATTCAGCTCAAGCAGCACCTGAGTGGAAAGGGTACCCTCTTTTCCCTCCTCACACTGCACAGAAATGACAACACTGATTTTGTAGCTGGAAGTGGAACTCAGCAGTCCTGTGTTCTTTCCAGCTTTAAAAGGTTACATCATTGTTGAAAGAGCAGACTTAGGCAGGGGAACAACTGGGCATACCATTTTAGATGCTTTTCAACGATTTTCTTTTTTTCCTGGATTCAATATTTACATCTTGATTTCTTATATGAGAAAATGTAAAAAGTATTTGATCCATGGGTAGAATTTGTAGACAATAAATTAAGTGCAAAAGATTAATAATTGGCCACAAAGACCAGCATCATATGGTAGTTAGAGCATATAAATAGTGAACTTGCTATGGCAATTGGTAATAGCCACCTTCTCACCTGTTGGGTGACACATAGTGACACAAGCATTATACGTGGACGTTAGAACTGCTGTTCCCACCCCCACCTTCCAGGCCATCTGCAGACTGGGAAGAGGAAGGGCGAGCGCTTCTAGGACGAGGCTGACCATTGAGTCCAACTGGTGTGCCTAGACCATGACTGAGCTGGGAAGCTGCGTCATCAGATTCCCAGCGCTCCAGCTCTTCCCGCACCAGCTGCTCCATCTGTTCCCTGTGGATGTCACTGTCACGACCCAGTCTTTCGTCCTCACAAGAGAGAAAGAAACCAGGGTGTTACTGGCATGGTGATTTACATATAGAAATTGCTTTAGGAAATCTGGGGCACAAATAATTTATTTATAGTAATGTGAAGCTGAGGAGTTATAGCAAATACAATGGTACCTCAGTTCACGAACTTTAATTCTTTCCACAATTCTAGTTGCAAATCAAACTGGACAAGAACTAAATCAAATTTCCCCATAAGGTCAACACTGAACCTAACCACTGAATTTGATTTGGTTCTTGTCCAGTGTGGTTTGTGACCAAAACTGTGGAAACAGTTAAGTTCGTGAACTGAGGTACCACTTCAATAGCAATTCTCAAGTTCACTGGAGTAATTATTGACTATATTCTACTCTCCAGTGAAGGCTAGACCATCTGTGTGCAGAGGGTTAAAATTATCACACCTCCAGATGATCACTCATCTGCAGTTATGAAGAAAAGCCTGTGGTAAGGGTTATAGAATATGACTACCCTGATATTTTACAGAATCAAATAGTGTTTCTGTTTCAGAGGGGAAAATATTTGAAAATGCAAATGGATGGAAATTATGTTGTGAATGTCTATAATCTTTCTTGTTTGTGCCTTTTATTCTTCTTCAATACTTCAACTAGATAGCAGGGTCATCTATGTGTCCTTTCATCAATAGTACTCTTGTTCTCTGGTCAGAGATTTTCTAGCTCACAACACTTACCTCAGCCACCCCATCCAGCAGCCTCCCCAGCACCTCCCGCCTCTTTAGTTTGGCCCGTTCCATGATCTCCAGCTTTACGATCACTGCATCAATCTTGGACACGATGCTGCCAATGGAGTGTTCCATGCGGTCTACTCGTCTCACCAGGCTGCAGGAAATCAAGAGTTTAGAGGGTAAGGACCCTGTTATTGTATTTTTAGCCTAGCTGGCCCTTCAAATGGAAATGTTAGAAATTTTTTCTCAAACAATGTGATAATATAAAATCTTTCTTTTTTTGCACTGATGGGGATGGAACCCAGGTCCCCAAACATGCTAAGTGAGTGTTCTACCATTGAGCTACACCCCAGCCCTACCACACTTCCTAAGTGGTCTCAAGATAAACTGTCCTATGTTGCTGTTGGGATGCTAACTGGTGCATCTTTCTGTCAGTCAAATTGTATCTGGAAATTTAAAAATCTATGTCCATCACTTTATTCGGTTATTTTTAGAAAATTTTCTAAGGTAGTTTTATATATGTAATTTCTTACTATAAAGATATGAACTAGGGCATTTCTTTTTAATG
This sequence comes from Hystrix cristata, assembly GCA_004026905.1. Lineage (NCBI taxonomy): Eukaryota > Metazoa > Chordata > Mammalia > Rodentia > Hystricidae > Hystrix > Hystrix cristata. Next base: position 10,719 of record PVJO010024449.1, on the reverse strand, counting down.
GTGCATCACTAAAAGTTGCTACATTAAACAATCGCTAAGAGAGATTGTTCATCTACACAATGGAATTCTAAGATGTCATCAGAAATTATACTGTGATGATGACACAGAATTGTATTCACCATATGTTAAATAAAACAAAAGCAGTATGTTCACCTATGATTTCACTATTTTGCATAAACATATATAAATACCTTTAAAACATAAACTGAGATATCTAGCACGGTGGCATTAGAGTTCAATAGATTGACTCCTCAATGACAGAATTATAACTGAAAGTTATTTTAAAAAATCCAAACATTGAAGTGCTCTAGAAATTTTCTTAATAGTATATAGCCAATGAAAAAGCTTTTTTTTTTGAAAAAGCTTTTATTAAAAAAAGTCAAGTAAATTTCAGCACAAAGAGAGTATGTGAAATTTAAGAAATACAGTAATACCTCAGTTCACAAATGCTTCTGTCTGCAAACAATTTGGCTCACAAACAAAAGTATTTGGTAAAATTTTGCTTCCACTCAAAAGCTCTGCACTGGGTGACAAAACACAACCATGGCCATCTTACCTACACAAACACCAACACAGCCATCTTCCCCAAAATTGTAAAACAAATTAAGTTTGTAAACCGATGTACTAACATATTTGCAGAAATAATATTGGGAAACCTCCAAATCTTGATGAAAAATATTTGTCCAAATCATAGAACTGAAAATGGGGTCAACCTGAAATGTCCACTCAGACATAATGAAAAGGTTTAAAGACAAAAACACAGTATTTGAAAGCAGCAAGAGAAAATGGATTTATCATGTACGATGGACTCTCAGTGAGCGTAACAGTTGTCTACTGATGAACAGTGGAGGGCAGGGGTAGTGAAGACAAACATGCCCAGATGAACCCAGATGGCTAGAATGCATCACTACTAGACCTGCTTTAAATGAACTACAGGAAAATCTTTAGGTTGAAAGCAAGTCCCCAGAAATTAATTAAAATATTTATGAAAAACAGAATACAAGTAATCATGTAAGTATAAAATATACTATAAATAATATTTATTTTTTCCTTTTTTTACTCGTTTAAAGAACAATTATATAAGATCTGTGCATAATTTGACTGTTGAGCCTATAATATATAGAAATATAATGTATTTGACGCTAGCTGGCCAATGGAAGTAAAAGCTAGGTTGTATTGGAGTAAGGAAATGACACCGGACAGAAGCCTGAATTCAGAAACACACGAAGAGAGTCATATATGCTAAGTAAGAATGTTAATATAGCAAACAACATAAATACATAATTTCTCTTCTCAATACAGTGATAATTTTGGCAATGCAAAGTTGGATTTGCAACACATACTGATGAATGAATCTATCTACCTAGCACAAAAAGGGGAAAAAAAGGAAAAGAATTATAGAAGAGAGTTCTGTACGTCACTGGATTAAGTTAATAGAAATAGGTTTTCATAAGTCACTCTGTACATGTTAAGTATTATAGTAACTACTAAGAAAATAATTTTAAAACTACAAAAAAACATTAAAGGAAATAAAACAGTACACCAAGAAATACTTAATGCAGTAAAGGAAGATGAAGAATGAAAGAAACATAAGACATATAGATAATAAAAGGTAATATTGTAGATGTAAATCTATATTAATAACATTAAATATAAATGAATAAAAAAATCTAAACCAAAGGCAGAGACTAACTGGATAAAAAGACAAACTTAATCATATGTTGTTTATATGAGACACATTATATACAGAGATATAAATAGGTTGAAAGTGAAAGGATGACAAATGGTATGTGAAAAGCAACCACAAGACTCGGGTGGCTACAGTAATATAATACAAAATGAACAGAATGAACAGGTAGAAGATCAGCAGGAAAACAGGTGAGTTGAATAATATTAAAAAGCAACTGGACCTAAGAAACATCTGTTCTTCCCTAAGCAACAGAAGTGTATACATTTTTCTCAAGTTATCTTCCAGGATGGACCATATGTGAAACCGTAAAAACATAAAAATACTGATGAACACAGATAAAAGGAAATGCAATATTAGTAGACATTGTGATTGGTAGGAATATGGGAGACTTTAACATTTTATTTTGTTTCTCTTTGTTAATTTTCCTACAATAAACATATTACTTTTCATAAAGAAAAAATATGCAATAAAAGTTACAAAAAAGAACTGGTGACTGGTAATGGAAAAGAGTGAATTGAGAGGAATGGGAGGAACTGCTATGTCACATATGGACTCTGGTCAACCCAGATTTTGCCAATTCCTTTATACTCACACTTGAAACTCTTCATAAGACACCCCACTGGAGATGCTTCCCCTCCTCCTGGAGCTGTGTCCACTGTCTTCATCGTCATCCTCCTCAGAATCATCCAGGCTCCTTGGGAAACTTCGGCTACTCATGGGTCGTGGTAAGGAACTGTGGTCCAAGTCCAGGTCCTCCTGAAGAACATGGGGTCATCGGGTGAAGAGCAGGCATAGAAGACCCCACACATGTTTCCAAGGCAGGAAATGGGTGTATGCTGTAGGTCTAGGCGAACCTTTTAGAGTTCTCAATGATGATAAACAGCTGGCTACAGCATGTGTGCCACAGATTTAGATTCACTACCACTGGCCTAGGGTTTCTTTGTATTTAACATGTTTTCATGTCAGTTTTGCTTCACTCTTCACTTTGATATTCTTACATTCATGATATTTTATTTCATCTTATATAATTATTATATTCTTTTTGGATAAGCTTGGTACTAATACAGACTGACTGAGGGAGAGAGAGATATGTAATAGCCCATCACTCTGTAGGTTCTGATACATGGTGGGGGGTTGCTGAGTGAAATCAACTACCCAAAGATTAGACCCACCCTCTCTTTTTCCAAATCGTCTCTCATCTGCTGATGCTCATGTTCGGTCAGTTCCTGGTCTCCATCTTGGTCATACTTTGTGAATATTGCTTCAATCTCTGCATCAGTGTGGCCCTTCCTGAAATGATTGAGGGGAACAGATGAACTCATCCTGTATGTGTCCAACCCAAACTCAAGAGACATCAACAGTGCAGGAGGAAGGGAAAAAGCACTAGATGGGACCAGTCATATTCCAGAAAGATATGTGCCTCTGAAGAAAAGCATCTCTCTCTGAGTACTTGGGCCAAAAACACTCCTGTCACCAAAAATTTATCTTCAGAAGCAGGAACTTCCCAGACCTCAGAAGTGTGACTCTTACCCTTTGAGATCTTGCCGAAGCTCATCAAAGTTTAACTTGCCTCCCCCTTGCCGCAGACTCTCTGAAATGTCATCCACGGTATTTTTCTTCAGCTTTAGTTTGACCAAGGCTTTATGGTAGCCCTATTGTGGAAGGAAATGAAAGAAAGAAGGGAAGGGGAAGAGAAAAGGGAAGGAAAAGGGGAAGGGAAGAAAAAGAAAAAAAAGAAAAAGGAAAGGAAAAAGATCTGGTTTAGTTTACCGTCTTTCTGCATTTACTTTCTTTTATTTATAAATCCAGTAGCTGGTGGAGCTTGGCTAGTCAACCATGTCTGTCAAAGAATGAATAATGAACATACAGAGTTATATGAAAAGACTCAGTTTTTTTTAATAAATCAAGAAGAACTGAGGCTCTATTCCTCATATGTATATTCAAATGTAGGTAACAGAAGGGAAAAAATCACTACATATTCCATAGGGGTCTGCCCTAGGATACAGGAATATGCATTATTTCATAAGAATACCAAGAAATCTGAGCCACGGATTGCTTATTCATGGTGTATTTACTATTGAGAACTAGGTCTCACCATGTTGCTTGGGCTGACCTTGAGCTCCCTGGCTTGTGACCCTCCTGCTTCAGCATCCTGAGTAGCTAGATCTACAGGGGCGTGCTGCTGCACCCTGCTTGACCATTTACTTTTGTAATAGCTCCTAGCCATTGCTGCCTTACATATATTAGGTATGTAAAAACATTCCAGGAAAATATGGGTGAGGACTTTTCACTAGGAAACTACAGAGAAGGACTGTAAAAGATGAACTTGTTCAAAGTGATCTGAAAAATCAATAGAGAAAAATTTCAACTCTCCCGTGACCTTCAAAACTTTTAATTAAAACATTAAAGACTCCCTTGGTATCAGTTACAGATTTAAAGAGAAACAGGAATAAGCCTGATTTTTTTAGTACACAGAAACTGAAAACATTAGAAACATTTGAAGTACCTTCCTTGCAGAAAAACGTATCACAAGTAGTAGAACAGTGCTTCCTTCCTCCTCCTGTTACTTCATCATCTACTGGACGTGTGAACTGAGTGTGTTTAGCACGTGTTAGGGATGGTGACGTTCTTTCTATTATGGATTAGCCTGCAACATTTTTCTTTTGCACATCAATTACTGTTCAATTTCTCTAGTGTTTCTTTCAGGTGAAGGTTCTGGGTGGTATCACTTCCTCCAAGACACTCCATTCTTTTCATCACAAGTGCTGTCTTTATTTACATTGATAAATTGGCCCTCACTTAAGTTCTTCTGTTTTCCTGGACCTCTAAAATGATGGCAGTGTCAACATTCCCACAGCTATTTCTTCTATAAATCTGTATTGTTTTTCATTTTTTATTTTTTTGGGTGCTGCAAACTGAATGCAGGGCCTTGTGCTTGCTAGCAAGTCCTTTACTACTGAGCTAAACCCCAACACCCGTGCAGTTTGTTTTGACTTCACTTCCAACATCATCATTTGCCTCTTTGTTGTACTTTCCTCTTTGCTGGTCAATTCTGTTTTTCAACTATGCATTTGTGTAAAATGTCACAAGGATTTATTACCGGCCAACAAGAAGCAAAACTACACTCTATTTGTGTGTGAACCCAACAGATGTCCAGGGACCAGTCGACACCCGACTGAAAGCAGTGTCACACTGGTCACTGAACTCGACAGACATGTTACCCAGGTGGTGGATGACGTGTAGACTGAAGAGCCTGGAATGGAGTTTGTACTGTGCTCTTACTCACAGATAATCTGCTCTGGGAACCCAAATGTGAACCATATTAAGGCCTGGTATTGATAAACAAAGCCAGGGTAAGTGAGCTTGGTGTATCTCAAAACTGCACTGTGTGGAATGCAACACACAGCGGAACTTGGCTAAAATGTAATCCACTGTGGTGCAGAACTCAAGACCATATGACTCTTTGCTCCCATCCAAGGGGCTCAGCTGTAAGCTTACGTTTTCCTTTACACAGGATCCTCAGACAACATGGGCAGGAGCCTGGTGCCAAGAGAAACCAGGGTGAAGGAGCCACTGGGTATCGCCAACATGATGTTGGAGAACAAGCTGTGTACCTTAAATGTCCTTACTCACTGTTGTATAAGTTTTACTCTAAGCCAAATGGTGAAGGCTCACTGAGAAGACCAAAGTCACTCACTTTCCTGTCCTGCCAGCTGTTAAACAATTAAACACCTCCTGAGAAGGGAGGAAGGAGACTTCTCAGGCTCCAGGCTGCGGCCTCCATCCAGGGACTTTCTCCTTCAGCTATCTTCTTTCTGCCCTAGAAAGTTCAGCGTACATGACTGTACTTCCCTTTAAAACTTTCTAAAGTGGCAGGTAGGAGAGCTGGGTGCATCCTTATATAATTTTCCCTTCTAGTTTATTCTGAACATAGGCTCTGGAAGTGAGAGTCAATAAAGGAGGCTTCGAAATATAAAAAGGCACTCAGCTCTTAAGTCATAGTATTATTGAGAACTAGATTCAGGGCATAAAAGGATTCCAGAATTTAAATCTGAGCTACCAGTATCCACCAAGCCTCCAAACAAAGAGCTTTTAAATTATTCTTGAAATACAGGAGCCATCCTACTGCAGGCACTCCGCCGGCTCAGCTGCCTCGCAGCATGTGCCCCCCGCAGCAGGGGCGGGCCTAGCCGCTGCCCAGTGACCGAGAAACAGCACGGCCAGCCTCCTGATCATGAGAATACGTTGCAACAGGTGAGGGACCCCTTTGTGGGCTTCCGAAGGCCACACCCACGGCCTGAGCCATCCCACCGTGGGCACTCCACCTGCCTGTGCACCAACAGGGTCTAGATCCATGCATAAATAAAATCTAGGACTCAACACGACGGACACTATCTTCTGCTGGTCCCCCACCCCCTTCCCACCTTTTTTATTCTTCTTTCTTTTCTTTTCTTAGTTACTTTCTTTATCCTTCACCTTTCCCAAGCCATCAATACCTAGTAGAGCCAACCATGACCTTGTCACTGAAGACAATCATGGGGACATAAAGGTCATAAGATCCAAGAACTCCATATACCCAAAAGAAACCATAAATACAGACATTCCTTAAGAGAACACTATTACCTATCTCTATATGACCTCCCACAAAGAAAATATCAAATCAACACAGAGAACAAACTAAGAGGGGCAAAGTACATATACATACAAAGAAAATGAAAAGACACAGAAGCAAAACACAACCCCAACCCCCCAGCTCACCCAGAACAAACACAGTGGACAATGACATAGAGGAAATCAGAAGACACCCAATCAAACTTTCAGATATGATAGCAGCAGAAGTTGAAAAGCAGATAGGCGTAGCTATAGAGAACATCAGACTGGAAATAACCATCCAAGTCAAAAAAGAGATGACAAGCATAATGAAAGATTTGCTTAGTGAGTGCAGGGTAGACACAGATAATAAAACAGAGGAGCTTAGAAAAACAATGGAAAACTTGAACATGGAACTTAGCAAAGAAATGGAACCCATGAAACAGATCCAAATAGCTGTCCAAGATATAAAAACTCGCTGGAAAGTATATGCAGCTAACTGAATGAGAGCGAAGACAGAATCTCAGACCTAGAAGACAAGTCAGCAATTAGTGACAATGAAAAGAAAGACCTCTTAAAAATAGCAAGAGAAAATGAAAAATCACTACAACAGCTACAAGATGATGCAAAGAAGAATGATATAAGAGTGACAGGAGTGAATGAAAAAGCAGAAGACAATGCAAGGGATCTGAAAAGACTATTTACAGAAGCAATGACGGAAAACTTCCCAAGCATGAGAAAAGAACTTGATATACAGATAAGTGAGGCATATAGAACCCCAATTGCCCATAACCAAAATAAATCCACACCAAAACATATAACAATCAAGATTACAGAAATTCAGCAAAAGAACAGAATACTGACAATTATTAGAGAAAAAACCCAAATTGCCTATAAAGGTAAACTCATCAGAATCACAGCGGATTTCTCTACACAAACCCTTAAATTAAGGAGAGCCTGGAGTAAAGTGTTTCAAGCCTTAAAAGAAAACAATCTCCAACCCAGACTGATGTACCTGGCCAAACTATCTTTCAAATTCAACAATGAAATAAGATACTTCCATGACAAAGAACAACTGAAGAAATTTATGACCTCCAAACCACCTCTACAAAATATCTTAAAAGAGATCCTGGAAAAGGAAAGAGTTAACAAGGACACTTACAAAAACCCACCAGGTAAGACAAGCAGTTGAACTGAGGTGAAACACAGAACCAATAACAGAAAAGATATTAATTACAAGGACACTAACAAAAACCCACCACGTAAGACAAGCAGTTGAACTGAGGTGAAACACAGAACCAATAACAGAAAAGATAAATGACAAAGATGAGTCAACTCATAACAGTTGTAACCATCAATGTAAATGGGCTCAACTCACCTATCAAAAGAAACAGGCTAGCAGAATGGATCAAGAAAGAAGATCCAGCAATATGCTGCATACAAGAGACATATCTAACCCAAAAGGAGATACATAGATTGAGAATCAAAGGATGAAAAACAGTATTTCATGCAACAGGAACCCAGAAAAAAGCAGGGGTAGCTACTCAGACAAAGTAAACTTCAAACCAAGACTAATCAAGAGGGACAAAAATGGCCATTACATACTTCTCAAGGGAAAACTTCAAGAGGAAGAAGTAACAATCATTAATATTTATGCACCAAATATCGGGGCACCCAAATACATAAAACTAATACTAAGGGACATGAAAGATCAAATAAACACTAACACAATGATAATGGGAGACTTTCCTCCCTCCCTTTTCTTCCCTCTTTCTCTTTATTCTAATATATTTCCAACTACCAAAACAGAAGAGCTCATTTAAAATTTCTTATGAGTTTTCATTTTTGTTGACACACAGATTAATTAATGAATGTCACTAGACAGAAAATTAACAAAGAAATATCAGAACTAATCACCTCTGTGAACAAATGGACTTAGCAGATGTCTACAGAGTGTTCCACCCTACAACAGTGGAATACACATTCTTCTCAGCTGCACACAGGTCATTTTCCAAAATAGACCACATACTAGCTCATAAAGGATACTTAAGTAAATGTAAGGGAACTGAAATTGTCCCATGCATACTATCAAACCATAGTGCAATGAAACTAGAATTTGGTGGCAACAGAAATCAAAAAAACCACATAAACACATGGATACTAAGTAATATCCTTCTGAATAACAGTTAGGTCACAGAAGAAATAAAAGAAATTAAGCAATTTATACAGTTAAATGATAATGACAATACAACATATCGGAACTTATGGGATACAATGAAAGCAGTGCTATGGGGGAAGTCTATCGCACTGAACTCCCACATCAAGAAGACAGAAAGAGCTCCAATAAACAAATTAATGTTGAACCTCAAGCAACTAGAAAAAGAAGAACAAATCAAACCCAAAGCTCATACAAGAGAGGAAATTATTAAGATCAGAGCTGAAATCAATGCGGTTGAGACCAAGAAAACAATACAAAGAATCAACGAATCAAAGAGTTGGTTCTTTGAAAGACTAAACAAAATAGACAAGCCGCTAGCCAACCTTATCAAAAAAAGGAAAGAAAAGACCCAAATTCATGCAATAAAAAATGAAAGGGGTGAAGTCACAACTGACCTGACAGAAATCCAAAAGATCGTCAACACCTACTTCAAGAACCTATAGTCAAACAAGATGGAAAACATGGAAGAAATGAACAGATTCTTAGAAACATATGAATTACCAAAACTAAACTAAGAAGAGATAAAAACACTTAATAAACCAACATCAGCCATTGAAATTGAAGAGGTAATTAAAAACATACCAACAAAGAAAAGCCCAGGTCCTGACGGCTTCACAGCCAAATTCTACAAGAAATTCAAAGATGATCCAATACCACTATTCCTCAAACTCTTCAATGAAATTGAAAAGGAAGCAATACTTCCAAAACCATTTCTGGAAGCAAGTATCACCCTGATACTAAGACCAGAAAAGGATCCAACTGAAAAAGAGAACTACAGGCCAATCTCCCTAATGAACATAGATGCAAAAATTCTCAACAAGATACTGGCCAACAGAATACAACGAATTACCAAGAAGATTGTACACTACGACTAAGTAGGATTCATCCCAGGGATGGATGCAGGGGTGGTTCAACATACGTAAATCAATATATGTAACATGCCATATCAACAAAGTAAAAAATCACATGATCATCTCAATAGATGCAGAAAAAGCATTTGACAAAATCCAACACCCATTCATGATAAAAACCCTACAGAAATTAGGAATAGAGGGTGTTTATCTAAATCTGATAAAAGCCATATATGACAAACCAACGGCCAACATCACACTAAATGGCCAGCAACTGGAAGTTTTCACACTAAAATCTGGAATAAGACAAGGTTGTCCACTATCACCACTATTGTTCAACATAGTTCTGGAAACATTAGCCAGAGCAATTAGACAAGAGAAAGAAATAAAAGGAATAAAATAGGAAAGGAAGAAGTTAAACTATTGTTATTCACAGATGACATGATACTCTACACAGAAGACCCAAAAAACTTCACGAAAAAACTAGATTTAAGAATAAAATTCAGTTCCGTTGCCAGATACAAAGTCAACACCCAAAAGTCAATAGCATTCCTACACACAAACAATAAACCCACCAAAAAAGAAGTAACAGATAATATACCTTTCACAATTGCACACAAAAAAATAAAATACTTAGGAATCTATCTAACAAAGGAAGTAAAAGATCTTTACATCGAAAACTACACCACTCTAAAAAAGGAAGTAGAAAGGGATATCAGAAAATAGAAAGATATCCCATGTTCCTGGGTAGGAAGAACCAATATAGTGAAAATGGCTATACTTCCTAAATTACTATACAGATTTAATGTAATTCCAATTAAGATACCACCAACATACTTCAAAGAATTAGAAAGGACAATCATGAATTTCATCTGGAACCAGAAGAGACCAAGAATAGCAAAAACAATCCTAAGCAATAGGGAAAAGGCAAGGAGCATTACAGTTCCTGACTTAAAAATATACTATAGAGCTACAGTGATAAAAACAGCATGGTACTGGCAAAAAGACAGACCAGAGGATCAATGGAATAGACTGGAGGATGCAGAAACAACCCCAAACACACTCAAATACCTCATCTTTGACAAAGGAGCCAAACACCCTCCCTGGAAGAAAGATAGCCTCTTTAACAAATGGTGCTGGACAAATTGGCTTGCCACATGCTGAAAACTAAAACTAGATACATATCTCTCACCATGTACTAAACTAAGATCAAAGTGCGTCAAAGATCTAAACATTAAAACAGAAACACTAAATTTACTGGAGAATAGAATAGGAAGAACCCTCGAAGACATAGGTGTGGGGAAAAAATTTATGAACAGAACCCAGACTGCAGGGGAAACAATACAAAGAATCAGTGCTTGGAACCACAT
>PVJO010024448.1:0-24399 GCA_004026905.1 Hystrix cristata | reverse complement strand
TAAAAAGAGCTCACTGTGAAGGCCCTGGGTCAGTATTCACCACGAAAAAAAAAAAAAAAAAGTTCAACGTTAGGTGCTGTTCATGGTGACACCTTTTGGAAGTTCTCTGTCTAAACATACCAAGGGGGCTGGGGATTTAGCTCAGTGATTAGAGTGCTTGCCTTGCAAGCACAAGGGCCTGAGTTTGATCCCCGGCACCACAAAAAAAAAAAAAAAAAAAAAAAAAAAAAAAAAAAAAAAAAAAAAAAAAAAAAAAAAAAAAAAAAAAAAAAAAAAAAAAAAAAAAAAAACTAAACACACTAAGGTCTACATCCTGCTTTGTTGTGGAAACAAAAGCAGAGAATCTTTATTTATGCTGAGATCTCCTGAGCAGACCCACTTGAACAATAAATAATGAGATGCATGAGCAAAGAAGAAAATGTAAAGAGAAAAATCTAGTTATCTGCATTGCATTGCATTGCAAAATTTATTTTAGAAAGAACATGAAATGTAAAATAAATAATAAAAATAAATATAACAAAAATTAAAGCTAATAACAAATGTAAAAAGTGCTTTTGAGAGAGAACGTGTGTGTATAGAAGACAGAAAGTGCAAAATGAAGTGTGAGGAAATAAAGATATGAGTGACTTGGAGAACGATCTAGAAAAGAGGTCACAGTGACTAACCCATACTAATCTTCATTATTTCATTTTATACAGTATTTTCACTATACTGTTTTAGGATGGTGTAATAAGAATTCTACAGCCACACTGTAATTTTACCTTTCACATAAACAGGTAGTTACTTCTATGACTTCTACCACGCAGATTAACCAGCTCTGAGAGAACTACAGGCTAACACAAGCTGACAGAATCGCAGCCCCTGTTCTTCTTACAAGGGGTGGAGGGATGCCTACTCTTTGGCGTGGCTTGGAAGATGGAAACAAAGCTTATGCGAACCAGAAAATGTTTGTCTTACTCAGCTTTATGCAGTCTAAACCAAAGGAAGACACGGTCCATCCTACGTAAGCCTTCTTCCTTAGTTCTGCCCATCTGAATCAGTGATTTTGTGTGGTATCTGTGGGTGTGGCATTGGGTCAATGAGCCAGATTACTCCTGTATGGCCACTGTACTTATTAGGGTGGTTTTTGTATGGGGCTGTCAGAAAGCACGAAAGATGAGTTTAATATACTGCTGACACATAAGCAGGACTTCCAGACATCAACACATAGCATTACTGTGATATTTTTGTCTAAATGTGTGATGGTACCATTGAAGTTAATCTCAAAGTCAGCTATGAAAATACTATCAAGAAAAGGTTGAAATACTGACATTTCTTTTTTAAAAATTTAGTAGGACTGTATCTTCAACAGTTTTCAGAATTATCTGAATTGGCTTTACCAAGTTCCTAAATTGTTAGCTGCCTATTTCTTATTTTATTATAGCAGATATTTTTAACCCCAACTCTATTTAAAGCCCCAAGATAGCAAAGAGTGGAAAATCATTACCGGAACGTTTGGTTGTGAAACAACAACAAAAAGATTTGCATCTTCTTTTTTATCTTATTTTTTCCTTCATGGGAGAGTGCTAACAATTTTTCAGAAATTCTAATAATGTTCCTGGTCAATTTAGGATGGATGGGATGTGGTGACAATTTCATGGATCACGGGTATAAGAAATTGTCAGTATTTCCCCATGGGACTACACGCCCATTTAAAAAAACAGAGTAGAAAAAATAACCTGAAGGGGAAGCAAAAAGCATTAAGATGCAATATGTATATGTACCAATTCCCCAAGATGAACATAATCATTATATATTACAAACATATGCTAATAATAAATTAAATAAATAAACAAAAGGGCACAGTGTTGAAAAGAACCAATTTCCCACCTCCAAAAGTTGTAATTGAAAAAGCACCGTGAATATATGATGGTCATACATTTTGGGTGTGGTTGCTTGGGTAATTCCTATTCCAGTATTTTCTACTCTTTTGCTCAAAGGTTTCAGTGAAAGTGAGTCTTTTTCGTAATGCACTCTAAAGGGACTTATTTATTATATTTAATGGTTTAATTAGAAAAAAATTCCAAGTATAAATTCATCAACCATTGATACTGTCTAAATTTACAACCACTCATCATAATATATGGTAAGTTACGCTTAATCTTCTCAACTATAACTCTCATACAGTATTAGAAATCCATGCCCCCACCCCGAGACACAACATGAAAAAAACACCCATGCCCTTTGCCTGGTAACTTCCCATGGCTCTCAGTGCAGTACTACCTAGTCACATTGCTTAGCTGCCTAAATGATTTCTTTTGGCAATGAACTATGATTGGACATGATCTATGCTTCTAAGGAGAAACTGTGACTGCATCCTGGATGATTCAATTTGGACTCCTGCATTCCACCTCTATCAGGAGAAGCTCCAGATAAGTACAGCTTCTTTAGGCAGGGTACTTAAACATGGTAGGTGCAAATATGCAGAGCAGAACTGAAAAAAACCTAGGCAGCCAACAATGAACCAACAATGACTGTTTGATGATGAAAGCCAGTGAGATTTTAGAGGGTGTTTGCTACCTCACCAAAAACATTAGATGACCCGAATCATTAAAAAAAATTAGGGACTCAAATTTGTTAAAAAGAATGGAGGACAGCATTGCAAATTAGGGCAGAGATGAGAAGAAAATGCAGCCTATGATAACAAACATCTGTTATATCACAGTTTCTATGGGTCAGGAATCCAGATGTGACTCAGCTGGGTGTCTCTAAATCAAGGTCTGTATTGAGGTTGCAATTCAGCTGTCGATTCAGGATGTGTTCTCTTCTGTAGGCTTGACTGAGAAGTGAAAGCTGGGGGTTAGGGTTAGATGGAAGGCACTGATCCGTTGCACATGGATTTCTCCATAAGGCTTCCTGACAACATTTTAGCTGTTTTCCCTCGAGGCATGTGATCCAAGAGAAAGGAAGAGAGAACACTCAAAATATAAGCTGCAGTCATTTATAATCTAACCTCAAAAGTGATGATCTATTGGTTCTGGTACATTCTATTCATGAGAAGCCAGTCAGTAACCAGCCCATATTCACTGAGCAGGGACTGCACCAGAATGTGCACAGTAGAAGTCTGCCCTAGTCAGGGGTCACCTTATAGGGTACCCAATAGTGCCACAGCTCTAAACTCTCAACATCCATTTTCTAATGTGTGACATGAATAACTGATCCTATCCTTCTTACTCACAAAACTCTTATAGGGTCAAATGGGTGAACGTGCATAACAATGCTTTACAAATTGTAAGTCATTATATAAATGTAAGATGCTTCTGTTCATCTTGTTATTCTAAGAAACAATAGCCCAAATGAGATGAAAGACACAAGAATTTTATTAGGGCAAATATTTATAAAAGGAAATGGGGACCTGGGAGAACTGTCAGACTGCAACTGATACTGAGAGGAGGCAATTGGGTAGAAGCAAGACCACCATACTATCTAAAGAAAATTTGGCAAGGCTTTTGGGAGCATCCTTGAAGCAAAGTAGCCTATCCAGAGAGCTCCACATCTCCCTGAAGGTCTGCCTTAGTATCCCTGCTACACTCAATAGCAGCCCAAGGGAGATTGTGGCTTGGTGCAAACAGAGTGATGGATTCAATCTCATCCATAGATCCTATTCTCATTTTCTGTACTTGAGTTCTATCTTGGTACCATTTCTAGTATTTCTAGATATTCTAAAGCAGGCTGTACTAAAACCTTTGCCAAGGACCCTGTTGATGATTGTTTCTTAATTTCTTCTCACTGATCTTGCTCTTCCTGGCGAATCACTCCAACCACAAGTTGAACCACTTTGGGTTTGACTGCTGGACTGTACCACCACCTGTGGACTATTGCCGTACCCTCCAGACACATGTTTTACGCACAGGACCAACTTCCTTCCTGCACCTGCTGCAGACAGGTCTGTTCATTTGGGGATCAGCTCCATCCCAAGGTTGGTTTTCATTCCCTGTTTGATATCTGAGCACCCTCCCGGCTATCCCAGCCTGTAGTTGTTAACAGTTGTTGGAACCAGATTTCTTGTGTTCTAATCTTTGCTATGCCACTCTCAAGCTCTGTGACCTTCATCAAATTAAAAGTTTGTGTCATTATAAAATGCAAACAACAACAGTATCTATCTAAAAATTGTTTTATAAAGCACTAAAGATAATGCTGGGTGTACGTGAAGTATTCACTAAATGATAGTCATTATTACTATCTTGAACATGCCTTAATCTACAAACTAAAATACACTGTGCTGTTGAGTCCATGGTGAGTCTGATTAGACTCAATTCACTTTCAAGTTTGGATAAGAGAATAAATAATTGCAGAGACAGAGCTCTTTTGGGGCACTGATACAATTTCTGAAGGCCTTATTAGTTTAACACCAGGCTGTTCGTGTTTGTTTACTAACTCGGTTTTGGATTCTAAGGCTAGGCGTTACAACTGCTGTTTTAATTTCTCCACCCTGGCTACATGCTTCCCATGTTTTGGTCCTAGGTAATGCTATCAGGCCTTGCCTTCTGAAGTCAAGTTCCAATTACCAGGTCTTGAAACTGAGCTCAACTATAATTCCAGTTGAAGAGACTGGGGTAGGCAGGAATTGGGGAATTACTGTGCTCATCTGAGTTTTTGTGCGACTTGGTCTTCTTCATCTGCTTTCACATTAAGTTTGTTTTCTTAATTGCCTTATTACTCCCTGAAACAAGACCATCAATAAAGAAAAGTGGTATAGGATTTGATGTGGAAAAGATGGAGGTGCTTTTGCTGATCTAATTTGCTACCTTGTTTTTTTTGGTTTTTTTTTAAGTACCTGTTCCAGAGGCACTAATTCAGTATTGTATTTAGGTTTTGTAAGCACTGGATGTAGAGGTTTAATTAAAAACACTTCTCAGAAAAAGCCTTGTAGCACAACACAGAACTTCCATTGCCTCCTTCTCATTCACAGTTGTACTCCCCCACCTCTTCTTTTATCACTTCATTATCTCAAGCCAAATGTTGATTTGGTCAATTTCCTGTTTGAGTATAAGCCAATCCCTTGAAGTTATTTCAGTATTGTGGCACTTAAAGTACAAGGTTTCCCTGTACCATTTCCACCATTTTAACACTTCATCTATTGTTTCTTTTTTCCTAATGACAAGTACCAATGAATATTTTCAAGTCTACCACTTAATAACCCCATGTGTTTCTGATACTTTAAACACCACTGGTCTGTGTGGATAGTGACTAATCCTCAAAACTGTTAAAACATTCTGTATAAATAGAGGTACATCAGAGGAATTTTCTTATATGAAACCTTTATTTAGGGAGCTACTTTCTTTCCTGTGTTTGCTTATTCAACCTTTCCATTTCAACTTGTTTTGAAATACTGTCAAACTACATAAATCAATTTCCTTTTTCACTTTTATTAATATAACCTGATAAAATGAAACTGAAGTTTTTGATTAAATATCCCTTAAGAATAGCTGTCTTTTGTGTAAGAGCACCTAAAACATTCATCGATTTCAGAACTGTAAAGAAAGGGTATTTTCTTCAATTTCCTTGTGTTTTATCTGGGGAAACTGAGTTATGGTTATGTGATTTATTCACATAACCATTCACATAACTGAGAAAGGTTATGTGATTTATTCAAACCACCCATTTAGTTAGACAACGGTGTTTTTACTCTACTATGCGATCCGTGACAATGTCCTTTTCTATTTCTCTAATGTCTTGCTTCATGGTTTTGTTTTCAAATTCAGGAAATCTGAGACAATTATTTAAATTAAGTATAATCTTTGTGTAGCAAAATTAGCCACATTTCAGTGTGTACTTTGCTAAGTTCTGGCCAATGTACACAGTTATATAACCATCACCATAAATGAAATACAGAACACTATTGTGTTTTGTACTGTCTTTTCCATTATACCTTGACCTACGATGGTCACTGTTCTGTTTTCTCTCGTTATAGTTTTGCCTTTTCTACAATATTTTATTTTATTTTATTTTTTGGCACTAGGGATCGAACTCAGGTCCTTGTGCTTGCAAGGCAAGCACTTTAACCACTGAGCTAAATCCCCAGCCCACTCTACAATATTTTACAAGTGGTACGCTGCAACTTATACTTTTGTATGCCTGGCTTTTTTTAAACTCACATTTTATACATCAGTAGTTTGTTCCTTTTGCTATTGAGTAATATCCAATGTACAAATATATCCTAATTTGTTGATCTACTCACCACTTCAACCTGGCTGTTTCCAGTTTCTGGCCATAATGAATATGCTGCTCTATAAGTCTTTGCCTGGTCATACACATATAGATCTCTTCAGTAAAGACTTAGATGTGGAATTACTAGGTCACATATGAAGTGCATCCTTATCTTTATAAGAAACTGCTTTACTATTTTTCAAACAGATTATATGATTTTACATTCTCATTAACAGTGGGTGTTTCAATTGCTCCATAATCTTGGCAAACACTTGGTAAGGTTAGTCTTTATTAATTTAGTCATTTTAATTAGTGTGTAATAGTATCCCATTGTGGTTTTAATGTCCCCAGTGAATAATAAGACAGTACTGAGCATCTTTGCATATGTGTTTTTCCCACCTACATGCTTTCTCTGGGAAAATGCTTATTCTACTCTTCTGTCCATTTTTAAAAATTGGGTTGTCTTTTTACTAAACCTGAGAACTCTTTCTATATTCTGGATTTCAATTCTTTACCTCATGTATAATTTTCAAGCATTTTCTCTTAGTGTGTGTCTTGATATTTTTGTTCTCAATAATTTCTTTCAGAGAACAAAAGATTTTAATTTTGATGAAATCCAATCCATCAGTTTTTCATTTAGATTTCATGATACTTGGATCCTAAGAAATCTTATCCTAACTCAAGGTCACAAAATAATTCCACCATTGTCTTCTACAATTTTTGTAGTTTTGGGTTTTACATTTATGTCCATAATCTACTTTGAGTTATCTTTTGTATGGAGATTTGAGTTAATTTCTTATCTTCATTCTTCTCATCACAGTTATCCCTCTACTGTTTTAATCACCTGCTTCATCTACTTCTTGGATCAGTCTCCTTCTCTGCTTATGCACCTCCAAGCCACACATGCTTCACACCTAGATTTCTAAAAGCTTCTCTAGATGGTTTCTGCAAATTACTCTCGATGGTTCAAATTATTCTCCTTTCAAAAAGTTCACTGCAGTATGATAAACAGGAGTTTGGTCAAATGTACACAGCTAGATAGTTGAATGGGAGTTTTCAGGGCTCAGATCCTCATAGAAGCATCAATTTGAACAACCAACCACACTTGAAAATATCTTTGCAAGAGCTAAGGAATCCAAGTGAGAAACTGTAGCACATGAATAACCATAAATAAAACAAAAGAGGCATTGAAGAGGTAGGAAGAACAGTTTCACATCACTTCTAATATTGCATCCCCAGCCCAGTCCAAGCCCCTACAGTGTAGACGGAGATAACCTCCATGTGGAGAAAGGATAGTGAGGCAAGTATTCAGTTTTGCCACAGACTGTAGCACCAGTGAGACTCCTGGTGCCAGGTGACACATTGGCCTCAGGCTCTACCCTGACCCCTACATATCCAGGCTACAGACAACTCCTACAGCCCAAGTATCAGGCTGGCCTCTGTGGATCCAGGCACCAGGCCCACCTGCTTGTTGACTCAGGCACCAGTACAGCTAGCCAGAGGATTCCAGCAGCAAACCCCTGGAGGATCTTTCTAACCCTCCCACCCAGATTATCTGGATGGGATGATAGGCTCGGGTAGATGGGAAGAAGGGCTCTCCTTGCCAAACCTAGCCTATAAATAATGGAAGAGATGCATACTTCCTGAAATGGGCTAAAAGAAATGCAAGGCCACAAGGATTACAAATAATCAGGGAAGTGTGACACCACAAAAGTAACAAAATAAGGCATCAGTAACTAAAAAGAAATGGCGATCAATAAAGTGTCTGACAAAGAATTAAAAATAATCACCTCAGAGAAGCTCAGTGAGCTATTGTAGAACACTGGCAAATGATAAAAGGAATCCAGGAAAACAATACATGACCAAGATGAGAAGTACAATGAGGAGAGAGACACCATTAAACAACAACAACAACAACAACAGAAATTCTGCAGCCAATGAACACAATCACTGAACTGAAAAATTCCATGTAGGGCTTCAGCAATAGACTTGGTCAAACATAAGGAAGATCAGTGATCTTGAAGATAGATCATTTGAAATTACCTAATCAAGGAACAAAAAGAAAAAAGAATGAAAATGAGTAAAGAAAGCCCAAAGGTCTTGTGGGACACCATCAAGGAAACCAATATATGTGACATGGTTTTCCAAAAGGAGCAGGCAAAGAGAAAAACCTAGAGAGTTTAAAGAAATAATGACACAAAACTTCCCAATTGTGGAGAAACAAATGAATATGCAGATGCAAACAACTCCAAGTAGATTAAACATAAAGACATCTTTACTGAGACACATTATAATTACACTGTCAAAACTCAAAGACAAAAGAGATTTCAGAAAGCAGCAAAAGTGACTTATTACATATAAGGCAATCCATGTAATAATATAAGTGGATTTTGCAACAAAAATCCAGCAGGCCACGAGAGAATGAGATTATATATTTAAAACAGTGAAAGGAAAAAGTTATCAACTGGACTGAGGATGTATCTCAGTGGTAAAGCACTTGAGTGCCTAGTATACACAAGGATCTGGCTTCCATCAATAGCACGGCAAAAAACAAAAAACAACATCAACAAAAACTAAAAACCAAGAATATTACATCTGGCAAGGAATAAAGGCAAGATAAATAAAAGCAGAGGGAGTTCATCACAAAGAGACCAGCCTTACATGAAATGCTAAAGGGTACTCTACAAGCTTGAATGAAAAGATGTTAACAGCATATAATATAGAAAGTATAAAACTCATTTCAAAGGCAAGAATATAATTAAATTCTGAATACTATTTTAATAGTGGTACATAAATCACTTTTAACTGCAGTATAAAAGTTAAGAGACAAAAGTAATAACAATGACTATAATTGCAACAATTTGTTAGTGAATATACAATACAAAAAGATATAGCCAGACATAGTGACATACGTCTATAATCTCAGAACTGTGGGAAGCTGAGGCAGGAGGCTCACGAGTTCAAGCCCAAGCTGAGAAATTAAGCAGCTTAGCAAAACCCAGTCCAAAAAAAAAAAAAAAATTAGAAAAGGTCTGGGGATGCAGTTTAGTGTAAAGGCCCTGGGTTCAATATCCAGTATTGAAAAACAATGTAAATTGTGGTATCAATAACAAAATATGTGTGACAGGAAGATGGGTAAAGCAGAGTTTTTATATGTTCTCCAAGTTAAGTTGTTAGCAGCTTAATATAGTCTTTTATAAGTATGTTCTACATAAGCACAAACTATAACAATTTTCTGTGTCACCACAAATAAAAGAAAAAAAACAACATGGTAGGAACACAGAAAATAAAAAGAAAGGCATCAAAGCATAGTGCTGAAAATAAACATCAAATTACAAAGGAAGACAGCAAAAGAGAAAGAAAGGAACCATGAAGCAGTCAGAAGACAATGAACAAAATGGCAAGAGTAAAGACCTTAATATCGATAATCATGTTAAATGAAACAGGATAAAATTCTCAAATCAAAATATATAGAGTAGGTGAGTAGAATAAAAAACAAAACAAGACTTTAAGGATATACTTAAGCTGAAAGTGAAGGGATAGAAAATATATTAAATAAAAATATCACAGGAAACAAGGGTCATTATTATAATGGTACAGAGCTTAATTCGTGAAAAGGATATAACAATGGTAAACATAGATGCCCTCAATATAACATCTGAGTATATAAAGCAAATATTAACAACACTAAAGGAAGAAATAGACAGCAATACAGTATTAGCAATATTGAACATTCACTCTAAAAAACTCATGACTATGTTCTACTTTTTATAATCTCCAGTGTTTCATTAATTTCACCTACATCCCATGTTCCAATGGGATCTTAGTCCTTCTTTTGATACAATATTAACTATGCTCAGGAACTTTTGTTCATATCATATATTTTTGTCATTTAAAGTAATGGTTATAAATTCCTCACTTTCAATATCTGATAGATTATCCAGAAAGAAAAATGAGTAAAAAACAGTGGACTTGAACAACATTACTGATCAACATTACACAAATACTATTAAATGAATTTAATAGACATATGTAGAATATTACATCGACAGCAGAATTCACATCCTCTTCAAGCACTCATAGAATATTCTTCAGGATAGATCATGGTTAGGCTACAAAACAAGTTTCAACAAATTTAAGAAGAATGAAATCATAGTAAGTATTTTTGTGGCTACAATGGTATGCAGCTAGCATCATAACAAGAGGAAAATTGGAAAATTCCCAGTATTTTCACAGTAAACAATTCTGAAGAGATAAGGTTCAAAGAAAAAAATTAAAAGGGAAATAAGAAAATTACTGAAGACAAAAGATAAAAACAATATACCAAAACTTAATGGATACAGTAAAAACTATTCTAAGAGGGTCGTTTATAGTAGCAAATGCCTATGTTACAGTAGTAGGAAAGACCTCAAATAACCTAACTATATACGTCAAAGAACTAGAAAGAGAAGAGCAAAGTCCAAAGCTAGCAGAAGGAAAGAAAACACAGGTCAGAACACAGATAAGTAAATGCAAAAGCGATACATGAGATCAATGAAAACTAAGCATTGTTTTTTAGAAATGATAAAATTCAAGACTTCTACCAGCTAAGTAAAAAAGAAAGAAAAAGACAACTCAAATTAGTAAAACTATAAATATAAGAGGAGACACTACAACTGATAACACAGAAATACAAAAGATCATGAGTCTACTATGAGTAAGTATATCCCAAGAAACTGGATAACCTAGAAGAAATGAATAATTTCTAGAAACATGCAAAATATCAAGATTGAATCGTGAAGAAATAGAAAATCTGAATAGATCATTAAGGAATAAGGAGATTGTATCAGTAATCAAAAACTCCCCACAGAGAAAAACCTGATGGATTTTTAAAAAATTAAAGAGACGATAACACCAGTCCTTCTCAGACTCTTCCAAAAAATGGAACTACCACAGGATCTAGCAAGCCTACTTATGGGTATAAATCCAATGAAATGAAAAAAGTATCTCGAAGAGGTATCAGCACTCCCATGTTCACTAAAGTTACTATTAACAATAACCAAAGTATGGAATCAACGTAAGTAGCCACAGAAAGATGAACAGATGATGAAATATGATACATATTATTCAGCCTTAAGAAGAAGGAAATCTTGACATCTGTGACAACATGGATGAATTCTAAGGATATTGTGCAAACTGTAATAACACAGGCACAGAAACACAAATACTGCATGATGTCAATCATATATGGAATCTGAAAATGTTGAGCTCTTAGAAGCAGAAAGATTAGGGATTGTCAGAGGTAGTAAGATAGGAGATTAGGGTGTGGCAAAGCTGGCTGGGGAAGTATGGATCACCTGTTAGCTACAAAATCCCAGGACATACAGAATAGTTCCCAAAGCATCGCATGTGGACTTCTCATAAGAACTCCAGCAGGTTTTCGATGGGATGGCCTAGACCTGATGTCAGCCTGAGGAGTGAGTGGTATACAAAGAAGAGTCCACATTTCAGTTTTTGCCATTGTGTTCTCTTTTCATGGTGGTCCACCCTCACACTGTAGGGTGTACTTCTTTCCTACTTTTATTTGACCCGAGCTTGATCTACAGGGCCCATTTCTTTTCCTACCTTTTATAAAGTTTTGCTACAGTTTGTGATTGTCTTGCCTCAATTCTTTACTCGGGACAGAAAGAACGTAGAAACCACCTACAGAAGGAGACTCCAGGAGCACATCAAAATCCAGTAACGGTAGGGGGTGGGGGAATCGGGAGATGTTGTTTATAGGATACTAAGTTTAAGTTTCAATTATACAGGATGAATAAATTATGGTCATCTGTAGTACAACACGGTGACTGCAATTAATGATACTGTACTATGTACTTGAAAGTGTCAAAAAAAAGATCTTAAATGTTTTTACCACACACATACAAACAGTAACTATGAAAGATGATGGATATATAAATGAGCTGCCAGTGAGAAGGTAATTCATATATTAGCATGCACCTTTGTGCTTTTATAAGATATTTAGTTCTGTTTAGGTTTAGATCTAAGATGTCTTCTAAAAAAACTTCTCCTCCTTTAGTTGTAGACGTTGGGTATTTCATTCCGGTGCTGGGAAAGTAACTAAAATAGAAAACTGGTACCATATATGGAGTCATTATTGTGACTATACTTCACCATGTAGTTCAGGTTAGAACTGGTTTGTGAGAGAAGTTTGGAAGCCTTAGAATGTTATATGCAGAACTAGATGGAAAACTATGGTGCAAGTTCAGAAGACTAGAATTCTGATAGGAGTAAGGACGGTAAAGGTCAGGTGCATGAGGTTTCAGATGGGAATGAGGATTCCGTTGGGAAATGAACTACAGGCCATGTTCTCTACATTCTGGCAAACAATTTGTCTATGTTTGGCCCATTTCCTAAAATTCCGTGAGGCTGAATTCAAATGTAGCAAATAAACTAATCTGGCAGAGGAAATTTTAAAATAGCAAAATAGTCAGGCTGTGGCATGGGTACTCCTGGCTGCTTTTAGCCAGATCTACAGTAAGAATCAAAACTGAAAAATATGAAAATTGTCCAGCCTGGGGAAGCACCTATAATGTTGGGCTTAACTCACTGAAAAGAATAGGGCCATTGAAAAGAAGCCAAGTAATTTGCATAGGGACAACGTGAAAGATGCCTTAAGAGCATCTCAGGAATTGGCTAGACCCTATCCGTAACAGGCCCAAAGAGGTAAAACAGCAGACTCCTTCAAAAGACTTTGGTTTGAGAAGAGAGCCCCAAGGTGCCTTCCTTACTGGGGACCACCTAGTCCAGAACTCAGAGGCTACTGCAGCTATGGGCCACAGAGGGCAGACTACCGCTGCAGAGGTGGCACACTTTGTCGTTAGCCATGCGATACTGGTTCTGGAGGCATGCAGAATGCAAGAATTATAGGTCATGGTGGCTTCCATCCAGATATCAGAGAAAGGCCTGGAAGGCTAAGCAATATAGTATGACAAAGTCACAGTCCCTGTCAGAAACCCAAAGGAGGGTGAAGTATGATGTGAGAGTGAAGCCATGACTTCAGTGGAGATTCCAGGGAGTTGGAGCTGTTAGAAATGTGGAATGTCTGCCAAGGAAAGCTGCAGGCAGTGAGCAGAGTCAGTCTGAGAGAGAGAGAGAGAGAGAGAGAGAGATGAAACCAGCAAGGCCATAGGGGCGGGGCTGCCCAAGCCATTTGGAGCTCATCTCTTAGCACCATATGCTGATTCTAGGGCTTGGAGTTACAAGATTTAATGTTTGCCTTGCTGGTTTTCAGTCTTGCTTTGGTCCAGTTCCTTTCTATCTCTTTACTTCTCCCTTTTGGTACAGAAAGGTTCCTGTGCTATTGTATACATGACATATTTAGCTTTCTTTTTTATTTTTAAAGGAGCTCACAGCTAAGAGTTTACCTTGAGTCTCAGAGGAGACTTTGGAATTTTCAGCAATGCTGGAATTATTAGATGTCTGTGGTGGTTAATGGTCAAGTGGAGTGGAAACACTCAATGGAATTGAGTCAGCATAGTTCTGGGGGTGGAAGACCCACTTTAAGGAGGATTGTTATCAGAACCATATAAAAGGAGAAGGGGAGGGAAGGATTTCAGCTGATCTTCCTTGGAGGAGCTTTGTTCCGGCTGCTTTTCTTTAGAGGGGCTTAGGCTATTCTCTTCAGAGGTGTTCCAGTCTTCACCTTTGCCAAGGACAGCTGCTGTTCTCTTCAGAGGACCTCCAGTCTTCACCTTCACCTCGAGCATCGTCTCCTGGCTTCTGGCGCAGATTCTTCAGCTTCCAGCACTGGCCTGCTGGTGCAGACTCTTCGGCCCCCGGCACCAACCCTTCAACCGCCCAGTGCAGACCCTGTGATCTTCTGCTGCAGATCTTTCGGCCTCCTGATGCAGACTCGTGTGGGACACTGCTGTAGGCTCCACATCTTTGCCTGGATTCTTTTAATCTCTAGTGCACAGACAGATCTTTTATCCTCCTCCACATTTGACTCTGGGGGTGGTCACTGTAAGCGAATCTTGCAAATTTCTGTCTCCTGCATTAAATCTGTTTCTCTTGCCCCAGCCCTGCAAGTTCTTGTAAGCACTAACTACAGCAATGTTATGGACTCTTAGAAATGAACCAAATACATTTTGATAATGAGATGAACATGAGCCTTTTGGGGACCAGGGGTGGAATATTATAGTTTAGTTCTAAAATATCCTTCAAAAGTCTCATCTCTTCAGAGGTGGGTATTTGGAAAGTGACTGGATCATGGGTGCACTATACTCATTAGCGAATTAATCTACTGATAAGTGTGCTGAATGTGCTGTTTGGAGGTAGGGTCTGGCTGAAGTGATGGATCACAAAGGGTGTGTGCCTGCCCTTACTCCTCCTTTCTCTGTACCCTGGCTTTCATGGGTTGAATAGCTTTCCTCTTCCAAGCCTTGACCCCATGCTGTTTCTGCCTTGGAGCCAGCCAACCATGGGGTGAACCTTCTGAAACTATGAGCCAAGATGAACCTCTTTTCTTTTAAGTTGCAGTTATTGGGTCTTTTGTCTCAGTGACAGGAAAGTAACTAATACATATGCCAATTTAAAGGAGGAGTTCATGAATTCATAGCATGTGCCCCATAGGAAAATATCTCCTGGAGAAAGTGGTTCTAACTGTACTATCCCAACTTCGGTTGGTCCGGCTGAAGCAGTTTATTGGGGAGGTGGAGATGGTCATGGCCATGTTCTATGGGGACGCAGTAAGAGAAGAGGTAACCATACAGTAGCTGGCAAGGAGCAGCTTATCCACCTCTGAGGAGCTTATCAGTAGCTCACTCACAAAAGAGATCTGTGCCTGACGTCACCAAAACAAACTGGAAAATGCTGGTTTTGAGAAACACAAAATGGGTAGCTTACTGAGTCCAAATCTGTTTTATGAAGCAAACTAAGAAAACCTCAAGATTTCAAACTCAAGGTTTCAAACTCAGAACTATTCAGATAGAAGTGACTGTTTTGTGTACCTTGAAATGATTTTCCATCACTGGGTTCTCATATTTTAAGAAATCTGTCTGGATAGACAGACTCTAGTGTAAAGCAGGTATAAGGATTGCATTTAAACAAATAAGAAAATCCCATATAATTTGCAGAATTACAAATTAATATAGCTCCTTCTAGGACACTAATATCTTAAGTGACAATATCTGGAGCATCCTCAACAGATCTGGTCTTTTTAATAAAGGCACTTGACTGCAAGAGTCATGTTCTCTTATGTTCTTCTCTGTCAGTTCTAAGGATGTTGAAAGTGTTTAACAAATGTTACTAGACTAGTCTTTTTCTAGGTATATGGATCATAATCATAGATTGTTAGTTACTGGAGAAAATAAAGAATAATAATTTCCAAACTTCAATGTTCATACATCATTATTTTTCTGTCTCTCCATCAATTATTTAAATATAGGAAATTCTTTCTAAAAATAGCAGATTCTCCTAAAACATGATCCCAGGACAATTTTTCTTCCAGGGTAAGTGAGTACCAGCCTCTGCAGCTGAGTGAAGTAGAAATTCTTGGCATTTGGATGATGAGGAATGACTATTCTTGCCCTAATTGGCCATTAACTGATATGATTATTTAAGGTAAGACTGTATCCCTTCTTTCACATTAGTTTTATTGTGACCTAGAAGGAAGTAAGACTGTTCTAAACTCTGCATCACTTCGTCTTTTAAGAGAGAATGAAACCATGTCAGAGTGAAAATTTCATGACTTAGTGATAATAATACAAACGATACCAGATTTGCATATGCATATACATGTATAAGTACCAGTTCAAAAGAGTATTAATCAATTAACATTAATATATTTGAATGTTAAAATTTAGCAGACCATAGACCTATGGAATTTAATCAACATGGCATCTCTAGATACTGTTTAGTATTATTGCTGCAAGTTAGACTGCAAAAAGACAGGGATTAATGAAGTTCTATATTGGACAAGACTAGAACATGAATTAAAAGGTTCCTAATTGTAAGTCCACAAGGAGCACTTACTAGCTGAAGGTCACAGTGCTGGTCACACAGCTCCATTACTCACTTTCAACCCTAAACTAACTAGAAGGTGGTGAGTCAGGTTTGTTTCCTTTCCCTTCCCCTCTCGCATCCCCGGGGAGCGTCTCAATTCAAAGAAACTCCAGGAGAAACAGGCCACTTACTGAGAATAATCTGAAACAATCTGTAAGTTCAAAAGCAGTCGAAATTCCTAGAAAAGATTGAATGGTATAGGAATAAACGAGTTAGTATTTTAAAGACAAAACTGCCCTTGTTTAATATCAAGGGAGTATTAGCGGGACACCGGTTTATAGTAACGTTCATTATTTATGTAGCAGGCTGTATCACTCTACACTTCAGGAAATAGAGTCCAAGCAAATTTTAAAAGAGGCTTTTTTCTTTCCTTTGTATCTTTCTTTTCTTTTTCTTTATTTTTTGAGGGCAGCTGTCTGTAAGTTGTAGTTTTCTACTTTTGCCACAATGAGGCCTAATATACAGAATGCTTTCTTAAAACACTTAGGCAAATTCAATCTGTTGCTCCAAGAGAGAAAGATTATGTCCCGAAATGGAAAAGCAGAAATGTTGTAATGGATCAGAAATAAGAAGAGTGTTATACATGATGGCTGTAGGGAAAGAAAAGGAATTAATTTTACACTAGACTATTTCAAATATATCATTTTAAAAAAAACAATAAAGATAACAGCCCACTGAACCTCAAATCTACACCCCATAATAGTAAGACAACTGCATATTTGGAATATCTTTTAGAAAACTTTGGCTTCCGGTAATACCATCAACATTTTGCCCTCATGAGAATTAACATCTTTGAATACATATCATCACTGGAAGAGAAAAAGGAGGGAAAATGTCATATTCTGTATTTATTTTTAAATTTTTATGATGGAAATAGTATTTCTCAAGACAACACATGGAACTCAAAAAAAGTTACATCCAAGTGAAAGCCAAACCAGCGAAATGTCAAATTTAATTCATTTTTATTCTAATATATATTGAGATATTTAGTTTGTATAAAGCACTGTTAGTGAAAAGGCAAGAAAAATACAATCTTTTCTCTCAATGAGTGTAATCTCACTTGAAGCATATAAATGTTAATAATAAATCAAAATGCTAATTATACGGAAATAAATGCAAAATATTCAAGACTATAAAGGATATATTTTCCATCTAATTTGGTGCTATCACAAAAAGCATTAGAGACTGAGCAGTAGTTTAGAAGAAACACAGCATTTCAACATGCAAAAATAACCAAATAGGGGGTGACTAGGAGGAGAATGAGCAAATGACCAATGGGAGTATTTCTGTTCAAAAACAGAATGGAGTCAATCCATTTGGTTGCTATGAAAATAGAGGGAAATATAGGAAAATAATTACAGAAATATGTTGAGGCCAAATCTAGCTTCCAACATCATTTCATGGAGTTTGTCCTAACTCCTTGTGTCACCAAGAGTCTTTGTTTTGAGCAATCTTGCCTAGAGCATTTATGTTCTGAGTACAAAATGCTCCACACTGGCAAACAATTTGGAGGCTGTTAGCCTCAGGGTGGAAAAAAAATAATACGAAGTAGGTTGCTGATTATGATAAAACAGACAGATCTACATGATCTTGCATAGGTAGCATCTATAAGAGTTTGCAGCTAGTAGATGTGAAAGGCAAGCGTAATGGAGGAGTTTAGTAAACAGTTGTAATACTGAGTGTGGAGCCTGTGGAAAGGGGAAAAGCTAAGGATAGAAAACTTTCTCAAAATAAACCATATTTTTTTCTTTAAGAATCTTGTCCTCCTTTTGGATTTTCCCTAGGAGGTTAATATTTAATATCGTAAAGCAACCTGAATGCTATATAAAACGTCTTTTTCTTTTTAGTGCTGGGGACGGAACCCAAGGCCTCATATATGCTAAGCATGTGCCCTACCATTAAGCTACACCCCAAGTCTCCAAAAGTGATTTCTTAATCTTTTTCTTAATCATGATTTTTGTATATACTAGTATAGACTGACTTCATAGCTGAAGCTTTTATCAAAGTTGTAGGTTTAGCTTTATTACCTTATAAAATTATCACTGAATGAAATTATAATATTCTCCTTGATTATCTTAGGATATATGACTAAATAATTTAAACTATTAGCATGAAACATGATAAGATGTGGCACGAAGCCAGTCATGAAGGAGCATGCCTATAATTCTAGCTTATAATTCTAGAAAGCTGAGGCAGAAGGATTCCAAGTCCAAAGCCAGTCTGGGCAACTTAGTGACTTAGCAAGATCCTTTTTCGAAACTGAACATTTTTTTTAAAAAGGCTGGAGATATAGCTCAATGTTATGGCCCTGAGTTCAATCTCCAGTACCAGTAAAAGTGAGAGAGTATAGTTTGACAGAAATTGTTGCTTCACATAGTTCATTCCCCAAGTATTTTAAATTAAATTAAAATGTATTTTAAATTAAAGATTAATTTCAATAAACACATCTTTTAAAATGCAAGTATCCTTTCGGAGCATTAGTCTTGTCAGACATTCGCATCATTCTATGAATTAAGCAAATGGTCTAATCCAGTGATGCTCAACCTTTTAGAGCTTTCAATGACACAAACAGCCCACTGATATATTCCTCAAGGAAACAAGAACATCACATTTGTGGGCAAGTCAAAAGCTACAGAAGGACTAATTTTTGAGTCCAAGACTGAAAGTCAGGTCTAGACAAAAAGAACAGAAAGAAGAATGTAAAGAGATCTGAAAGGCCAAGTAGGAAAAGAAACAGAGCTAAGACAAAAGAATGCAAGGAAAATGCATTCGCTAACATTGTTTTAGTTGAATTGGACACTTGTCATAATATATGACATGAGTATTCATTTTTACATAAGAATTAACCAGGAATGTTATTAAAAGATAAGTAGCTCTAAAATGGACTTATTGTCAAGAAGGAGGCTACAACAAATATCATCTAATAAAGATGATGTTGGCAGATAGTCTACAACATTTTAGACTCCAACATTTAGACTCCAACATTTTAGACTCCAACATTTATTTAACATAAATATTAAAAAATCCTAGGCAGCAAGTTAATTTGAGATACAGGTTTACAGTTAGTGTCTCGTGTCACAGCAGGTGCCCGTGCTCCTCGGAACTTCTCCATGGGGATTACTGGGGTTCACCTATGGCTAGAGAAATGCCTGGGGCCACTCATGAAACATTTTTCAGGTTTCAGTAATCCCAGTTGTATGGTTTGGAACCGTCTCAAGATCTCTGATGAACATTATCACACAGCTTCCTCAGGAAAACCCTTATATTGGTAACATATGCAAAAGGGCTTTTCCTTTATTCAGGCAAAAATAAATTCTATTAGGCATCCTAATTTTCAGAATAGAATTTAATTTTACAGCCTATTCATTTGGTGTCGGCAAGATCTGCCACAGATCAGTAATAAAAGTACTATTAATCAGGCCCTTTTTTTTCTTCTTCTTTGTGGTACCCAGGGCCTTCTCACTGAACCACACACACACACACACACACACACACACACACATTTTAAACAGTATCTCACTAAGTCACTAATTTGTTCAGGCTGGGCTCAAACCTGCGATCCTCCCACCTCAGTCTCCCACAGTACTGGGATTATAGGAGTGCACCTTAATGCCTGGCTAAACTCTTGTTAGAATAAATTATCTGATGCTCTGTGCATAACAAAATCCTTGGTGGGAAAAGAAATGGTTTTTAGGGATACTTATTTGGAGGATAATCTATCAAATCACCACTTCAAAAATCTTTTAAATGTCTAAGTATTGCCAAGATTTGGATCATGTCACCTTTTCCCTGTCAATACTGTATTACATTTTATTGTGGGCTTTTCATTTTCAAAAGCATGGGGTTCCTGGATGGCCTATATGACCACGTATGAGAACACTGTTTATTTTTCTACTCTCCAAAAACTCTTACTGATGCTTATTTTCTTAGTTCTATTGATCATGCTTAGTACAAACACTTACTTTCATTACATTTACACTAGTTTTTAGAAAAAGGAACTTTACATTTTCTAAGAATCTTTTGTTCCATTGTTGGACTATTTGAGAATCAAATTGTACTCTGGAAACCATTTTGGAAATTTTTTTCTAGTCTCAGTTCTACAGTGAATAATTACATGACCTTCAGCAAATTACTTAATGCTATTCATGAGGCCATTTTTTTTAAAAGAAGAGTTTCCCACATCGCTTGTTGAAAAATGGCAAAACAGAGAAAATTATAAAGAAAAAAAATCTCACCAATGGATGAGTTATGAAAGTGCCCATTTCAAAGCATCACGGTGAATATCAAAGAGAAATTCCCTGTTTTTATTTTAAAAGTTTGCTAATTTTCCAGAGAAAATTTTCATGTCAATTTTATTTTTTAAAAAAACAGAAACAGACTTTATTAGAGCAGTTTTAAGTTCACAGCCTAACTGAGCAGAAAGTACAGAGGGCTCCCATATACTCTTTGCCTCCACACGTGTACAACCTCCCACATTATCAATATCCTCCACCAGAGCGGTACATTTGTTACAGTCCATAAACCTACACTGACACATCATTATTACTCAGAGTCCACAGTTTACATCAGGATTTGCTCTGCTGTTATACTTTCTATAGGTTTTCACAAATGTGTAATGACATGTGCCTACTATTATGATAACAGAGTAGTTGTATTGCCCTGAAAGCCCTATGCTCTGTCTCTTCATCTCTTCCTTCTTCCACAGCCACTATCTTTTAACTCCATAGTTTTCCCTTTCCAGAATGTCATGTATTAGCAAACACACAGTATGTAACCTTTTCAAAATCGACTTCTTTCACTTAGTAATATGCGTTTAAAGGCCCTTCGGGTCTTTTCAATTCACTTCTTTTTAACACTGAATGGGATGCCATTGTCTGAATGGAACATTATCTATTCATTCACCTTATGAGGATACTTTGGTTATTTCCAACTTTTGGCAATTATGACTTGATGCTATAAACAACAGCGTACAGCGTACAGGTTTTTATTTGGATATAAATTTTGAACTCACTTGAGCAAATACCAGGAGTACAACTGCTGGATCATATTGTAGGACTATGATTAGTTTTGTAAGTAAGTGGCAAACTCTCATTCAAAATGATTGTACTATTTTAGACTCTCACAGGTCTGGAACGAGAGTTCCTACTGCTCAACATCCTGGCCAGCAACCAGTGTTGTCAGTGTTTAGGGTTTTTGGTTATTCTAATGGATACAGAATGTTTCATTATTGTTTTTAATTTGCAAGTCCCTAAAGAAATATGAAGTGGAGAATATTTTCATATACTTATCTGTTGTCTATATATCTTCTTGGTGATGTATCTGTTCTCTTTCTAATTTTACATTGGATTTTTAGCTTTTTAATGTTGAATTTTAAGAGTTCTTTGTATAGTTCATACAACAGTCCTTCATAAGGTATGTTTTTTGGAACTATTTTCTTCTAGTCTGTGCTTTGGCTTCTCATTCTTTTGAAATGTCTTTTCCCCCCAATACTGGAGCTTAAACCCAGGGCCTTTGCACTGAGCTACATTCCCAGTCCTTTTTAAAAATTTTAAATTTTGTTACAGGATCTAATGAAGTAACTAAATTTCCCAGGCTGGGGTTGAATTTGTGATCCTCCACCCTCAGTTTCCCAGAGTGCTGAGATTGCAGACATGCACCATCCACCATGCCTAGCCTGGAAATTTCTTTAGCAAAGCAGTATTTTTTAATTTAAATGAAGCACAGTTTATCAATGGATTATGCCTTTGGTGTTTTATTTAAAAATCCATTGCCATGCTCAAATACAACTGGTCCCAGATTTTCTCCTATGTTAACATCTAAGAGTTTTATAGTTTTGCATTTTATATTTAGATGTATTACCTATTTTTAGTTAGTTTTTTGCACTTACATTCTTCTTCTCTTACTTTTTGTTTTGTTTTGTTTTGGTTTGGTTCTGGTTCTGCTTGTGGATGTTCAGAACCATTTGCTAAAGGCACTATTTTGCTTCTTTGTCAAAGATGAGTTGACTATACTTACATGGGTTTACTCCTGATTTCTGTCTGCTCCATTTATTTGCCTATTTTTTTTTCAGTGCCACATTATCTCAATTATTATAAATTTTTAGTAAAATCAAATAAAGTCAAATAGTGTCAGTTCTCTGACTTGGTTCTTATCTTTCAATATTAAACTGTATCAGTCTTTGCTTCTCCACTTAAACTTTGGAATCAGTTTGTTGGTAGCCACAAAATAAATTGCTGGAATTTTGATTAGCTTTGTGTTCACTCTATAGATCAACTTGGAAAGAACTGACATCTTGACAAGTGTGTTAGCTTTTTCATTGCTGGACAGAATACTTGACACTCACAATTTAGAGGAGAAAAGTTTTATTTGGCACATGGTGTCAGAGGATTCGGTCAATAGTTAGATGGCTCCAAGGCAGAAATATCACTGCAGAAGTATGCGCTCAAGCAAAGCTGCTTAGTTTATGGTGGCTGGGAAGAAGAGCAGAGAACAGTGCCAGGAAGGAATGGCAAGGAACCATTTATAGTACCCAAAACACCATGCCTCTATGACTGACCCAATATTTTACTAATCTGCTAGGCATTTCTTAATCCAATAAAGGTGACATCAGGATTAACTGCCAGGAGAAAGCAATGAACAAGTGGAATTTGAAATTTAAAACACATTATCATATGCATTAGCATCCACTCAAATAAAATACTTATGTGAAGACTGACAAAATATGTATAAGATCTATGTGAAAAAAAGTACAAAACTCATGAAAGATATCAAAGAAGAACCAAGTAAGTGAACAGCTATTCCACCTTCTGGAAAACTCAGTATTGTTGTGGTAGTCAATCTTAATTGTCAACTTGATGGACTGTTAATCCTGATGTCAACTTTATTGGATTAAGAAATGCCTAGCATATTAGTAAAGCGTGCTCTTGGGTGTGTCTGGGTGGGTCAGGGAGGTGTGGCTTTGAGTACGATATGCAGTCCCTTGCCATTCCTTTTTGCTACTGCTCCCCTGTTCTGCTTCCCAGCCACCACAAACTAAGCAGCTCTGCTCCATCACATACCTCGACAATGATATTTCTGACTTGGCACAAGCTCTCCATGGACTGAATCCTAAGAAGCCATGAGCTTTAAATTTGGATGTTGATTACTGGGTCCCAGAAACAGAAAAGCAGATTAATATGCTAGTATGTAAGAAAGTAATTGACCTGTCATGTATTAACCTTATATCCTGTAACCTTGATATAATTGCTTCTGAGTTTCAAGACTTTTAAAACATTCTTTCACATTTCCTATACAATCATGTAATCTACAAAGGAAGTTTTATTTCTTCCTCCCCAATCTGTACACTTTTACTTCCTTTCTTATATTACTGGATCATCTCAAGCCATTTTTTTCCCCAGAGAAGATTGTATTATTTAAAGAAATGATACAGAAAATGACTTTTGAAACAAAGGAAGTAGGGAGCTTTTATATCAGGGAAACAAAAAACTAATAGTTACTGCATCTCTTTCTTCTAACTTCACATAAAAGTGTTTAAGAAGGTAACAAAACCATACAAAATTATGACAACTGTGATCACTATAGTGACTTAATCACTTTTTAGTGATTAAAGTAGTAGGACAAAAATTAATATATTTTGAATTAAATAATTACTAGTGGGGATTCTCTATGAAGTTACCACTAACCACATTAATTTCTGAAACAGCTGAGTCAAACAGCAAGATGGAAAAGGCTTTATTCTTTAATCCTCTTCTCACCCAATTCCACCATAAAACACAGCCTGACAAGTTCCTTTACCCTCCTCCCTCATGTTCTAGGAATGATTTCTGCAGAATCCAGTCCCTTTCCTGTCAGCAGCCTTCTTTCTACATATGCTTGAAGTCTACAATTACCAGTATTGCAACTCAGGGCAGAAGGCATTGCCTTCTGGGATGAGAAGTTGTTAGAGCTGGGCTGCCACAGAAGTAGTGCATTCCTGGATTCTACATTAACTTTTTGTATGCAGAATCTTGAGTTTTGCATGTAGAATTTCATATGCAGAATTTTGAAAATGATGACAAGCCCTTCACATTATCCTGAAACAAGCTCTCCTCTCATATCATACTAAGAAGTAGTCGGTATAGGGTATTTCTTCCTGTCCAGCAGCACAACCCTGCCTATTTCTGTCAT